>JABTTQ020003230.1:0-235313 GCA_016081115.2 Rehmannia glutinosa
GTCCACCTCTGTTTGCTTCAGCTTTGTCCTGAGTTTAACATGGTTACCATTTAAGCCTCACCGATACGAGTTTGGTTTAGAATAATCATGGCAATTTATAGAAAAATTCAATGTTTTTTTTAGAGTAATATCCAAGACTTCTTGATTTATTTATTTTTTAATATTGACATTTATGTACTGATTGATATTCTTTCATGACTTCACAATGATCACATCAGACAATTATACATATATCTCCTCCGTATTTTATATCATACATTGCACACAAACGATTTTCCAGACAACATGCCACAAGAGTGCTAGGAAAAAAAAACAAAGAATTACATTAAGACACATAACAGTGTGTATTAATTATGCTCGTGACTTTTCTGAAAATTCATTGAGCTTGTTTGAATAATATCATCAAAATATAAATTTTACATCCAGACTTCTAATTTTAGCTAATTATGTGAGTCATGGATTGAGACAATATAAATAATTTTCACAAATCCCCTTTTAAATCCAAATCTTTCCATCTAAATACACCTAATTGAACTTTATACAGCCCAAAGGAGTTCAAAATCCATTCGAAATTTATTTAAAATAAACCAAACTAAAAACATTTTATCTTATTCCCCAAAATGCCCTCGACATGAAGAAAAATTAACTAACCTTGCCCTTCTGTTCTGAAACCACACCTCCACCTGTCTAGGCCTCAGATTTAGCTGTTTCGCCAGCGCCAATTTTTGCTTCTGTAACCGAACAAACAAACAAAAATAGAAAAAAAAAGTCACGCATTAGCACACAGTTTTCTGACAAAAATGCCCCTGACCCACCAACGTATTCCCAAAAATTACCACTCACCGGATTCAGAGTATTGTGATCCTTGAAAGTCTCTTCAAGCACCGCCGCCTGTTCCTTGAAAGGCGGAGCTTCTTCCTGGCCGCCGCGTCGGCGCTGTCGTCGTCGCCGATCTCGAGTGAACTGGAGGCCCTCTCTCCCGTCGTTTTCTTCTCTCTCACTCCTCTTCCCGCCAAGCTCGACACTGTGCTATTGGGAGACGAAACCATCACCTCCTCGTCGCAATCTATCACTGTTATCGCTCGATTCACATCGATTCCTCGAAATAATGATCTCGGCTCCGCATTAAGATCTGAAATTAAAAACAATTTATCTTATTATTATTAACCTAACTGAAAAAATTAACGATTAAGCATGCAAGATAACCACCTTTCATTTTAACGCTCTTCGTTTAGATAAATTCAATTTTACAATTTCGCTTCATTTTTTCACTTAAAAACAAAATAAAACAGAAATTCAATTACCAGGAGACGGCTGAAATGCAATATCAGCGCTTGAAGATTTATGCTGCGGCATAAAAGGCAAAGGAGACCGGAAAAAATTTAAAGGAAAAGCGAGCGCAGCAGGTGGCGGCGGCGGCGGTGGTTGCGGCGGCGGATTATCATGATTATTCAGATTCTCCGGGCATCTCAAGCTCAAACTCAACCCCAATCCATCATCTTTTTCAGCCATCTTTCACTCTTCTCTCTCTCTCTCTCTGAGTATAATTACAGAAACCAGACAAGTTTTTTTCTTTATCTCTCTTTTGGAGGTTTTATAGACCCGAAAGAAGAGAACAAAGGTGGGAGGGGGACAGAATGAGGAGAAATGGGGGTGGTCTTTTATCTTTGGCAGAGGAGTTACAGCTTTTTCTAAGGCCTATTGTGAGAAAGATAAATAGGTCAGGACCTACATATGTCTCTCTGTGTTTGTGTGTGTATATACATACATCATGTGTGTATGTATAGATACAATGCAGATGTTCAATGATGACTTGTGTCAGAGGTAGCTATTGGCTCAATCATAATGATGGGATTTGGCTTTGCCCTTTGATTTTTGAGTCGCCTTTGCAGTTGCATGGGGACTTTACTAACCATGGTTTCACAATTCTCAACTCTGGTTAACTACTTGTTTGGAATAGAACTAGGAAGAAAAGATTTTTCTATTGTTTGATAGAGGAAATGATACATATGGAAAATAATTTCTTTGGTCATATAACTTGAAACTAGTTTGAGATTTAGTCCTCCAAGTAGTAGTCATTTTTATATTTAGGTCCAATATATAGATAAAATTTGGATATTTGGTCTTATTTTGACCAAATTGATATTTTTATTGAAATTGCTCACTATGATCGGGTCCATTTTTGCAAATATGTCAAAACATTTGTGGATTTTTTGATTTGACCAGAATTACCATTAGAACAAGAAAATTTTCAAATTTTGTATCATATTTTGGTGATTCAATGTGTCCAATTATTGCGTCATCACCAAAATCCCAAATTTCGAGCACATTAGCATATACCTAGGCCCTAGTTAACAATTACGGTAAAATTACAAAATTTCAAATCAAATTGACTAACATCCATATTTTTTAAGATATTTGAACAAAAATTAGATGTAACTATGTATAAGATTAAATCTCCAACTAGTCCAAGTTGCATGACCAAAAATCATTTTCCTATTATCCATATTTTTGAACTAATAGATATTTTGAAAAAAATAAAACAAAATATTTTATGAGTTTTTATGTTTATGTCTTAGCTAGTATGGTGATAAGGGAAATTATGTCGCTTGTTTTAATAAGTTGATAACTAATTATATCTTTAAATAATGAAAAAAAAAAAAAATTCCTATGATGATCAAAAGAAATAGTATGACGTTAAACCTATTTAAGTTTTTTTCATCGTATGCAATGGGCGTAGAGGGGGGCACCTGCCCTACGCCCCATTTTTAAAAAAAATCTACACTATAAATTTTTTAAAAAATTAATTATAATTTATATGATTTTTCACAGACGGCCACCCCATATATTTTTTCTGCTCCGCCTTGATCGTATGTTAAATTATCGATATTTACATGTGTAACTCACGTATATATATTGATAACGTTATTAATATAAACGTAATTTGTGTTGATGGATTGAAATAGAATTTAACACCAAATGGAATATAAAAGATCAAAACTGATATTTATGAGCACCATTTTTTTTATTGTTTATTATATATATATATAAATTGTATGAAGGCTTTTAGGTAACAACCAAACATGGCCTTCAAACCAGGGGTTACTTTTTGAAAGTATTCAACCTTGGTTAAGTCAAATCTTGCTTTTTTTTTTCTTCTTTCAAGTTTCAACTGTAACTCCTCATTAAAAGGTACTTTTTCTAGCGTTGACCATTGACCCTGGGGTGTGATTTTTCTCGTGAGAACAACCAATTTTTCCAAAACACACGCGCCCACTCACGCGCAGAAGTGTGTGAAATGGTGAAAAAAAAGCATTTTGGGCCCTACTTCACGAAACAAGCGTGTGGTGCACGTGGATTTGGCTATAATATTAGGTTGTCTTTTGTCTTCACTTTGTTAATTAATTAACCCATTAATCCTAGTATAGTTCCACTTAATTAGTGTAGTTAATTATATTAAACATCTTCTATTTACTGATCATAAGTTACAACTTATGAAAATTTTGGTCGTCTAAATGGAAAACCGGATTTTGTTTTGTCAATTAGGAGCAACTAATAAATAAACATTAATTATTTAATTGACTATAACATTTAAAAGGGGTTACGAGTTGAAGGTTAACATAAAAATACAATTTCATTGACACTCATTAGTTACTTAATATGGTGAGAATGAAACATGAAAACTATTATTACAAATAATTTTAATAACTAGTTTTATTGTATTTATCATTAATGAAATTAGTGTTTCCCTTTTTACGTGCATATGAAAAATAGTAAGATATGGAAATTATTGGCTATTTAAAATATATAAGAAAGTCGAAGAGTGTAAATGTAATATATAAGGAAAAACTAATTTACCTACGGAAAATGGTTATGTAAGTATTAAGATAACCATAAAGTGTAAATAAAATCGTCAGAGATAAAACCGTTATAGGTAACTACATATTTAAAAATAAAATTTAAAATCGTTGGTAATACCTACTATTAGATATTTCATCCATATCTTTTATTTGGGGAAAGATATTGGAGATCCTATTGATTAACATGCATATCGGGATTACATCTAATATGGTAATATCCAATTTAAATAGTGATTGAGATATATCTTTTGATATATCTCTATATCATAAATAGTAGAGAGTATTAGACGCCTCTCCGCGATCGTAAATCTCTCTCTTACAATTTCTCTTTACGTTTCTTTCTCGAGCATCACTAAAGTTCTTGAGGGTTTTGGTGTCGCAACCAAGTAAATAACTCTAATACTTATTTACACCAACGAAGAGCATACCGTGATCTTGCTTGTGGTTCAATTTATGCACGACGCTCGCTCATTGTTCATTTCAAAGAAAACGATACTTATAGATCATTGATCATAAGGATGCTCGCAGACGAGCTCAATCCCGCCACGTGGATCGATATTTATACCGCAACAGATATACTCTATCCACTTTATATGTGCAAATATGTGATTTATGTTTTGGCCCATATGCTAACACCTACAATATTTTATGTCCATAAATTTAAAAATTATTGGCGATTTATCGGTAATTTATCAGTGTAATTTTGGACAAAACAATATATTTTTATTTTATCGGTATTTTGTATATAACTGTAAGATTTAATAACAAAATTATTTATGCCAATAAACCTAAAGTTTTTTTTTGTGGTGGTTATTTCTAATACATCGAAAATTTGAGGAATGTGATTATAAAATATTTGATGTCATCATGTCATGAGCAAATCATGTTGGTCTAACTAGTGACTGAGAGATCAAACCTTTATGGAATTTCTGTAATTTTGAAACTTTGTTGGTTTGGTATTTTTAGTTTTATTTTGTAATTATCCCTTAATTTCAATTTACTCAATCTTAAAGAATTAATGAAGCCAGAAAAAATCAAGATTATCTACAATATGTCGTAAATATGTAATTGTATGGTTGAGTACGTAGTTAGGTATACGATGGTGATTATACTTATGAAAACTGTTTCATTGCACATTAAAGAAAAAAGATATTTGTTTGTGGTTATAATGTGCTTTTCCAAATAAGTTGAAAGAGCATTTATATGTGAGTCTTATCTTAAAGTTAGGAAGACTTATAGCTAGTCAGTTTTCGGTAAGTCATACCCACTTTATCGGGGCATAAAAAAGGTGAGACATTTTACTAGGGAAAATTCAAGTCCCACTTGACTTCAATCAAATTCTAGTCAAAAAAAGGTAATTCCCCCCAACTGATTTAATCACTAATATATAAGTACGACATATATATGTCCAGACGTATTAACGTATTTGAAATGTTACGTTTGTTGATCAATCAATATATTAGGTATGTAAATAGTGGATAGATTTTTTATTTCTAACGGATTATTATAAAAATTACCCTTCAAATTTGATTGTATTACAAAAAAATAAATCATCTTATAGAATTACAAATACCACTTAAGGTATTGCAAACACCCACTGAAGTTTGCATTTTCTTGATAAATATCTCTCTATTGACTATTGCGGTTGTAATTTGCAAAATATAAACAAATATATATCAAGGACTATTTATAATCTTTAATAATAGTGTTGGAAAAGTGAATGAAATTGCATCTTGGGGTGCGATTTTCCTGCAGGACCTCGATTGTCTAATGACAAAAGTGAAAGTGGTTTTTTGTTCTACCCAGCGAGAACATTATAATCGAATATTTGTTTGTCCAAAATAACGTTTGGATGAAGGAGAAATTAAAGTTTAAAGTGGACTATTGGAATTAATTTAAAAGAAAAACCAGTATGGGTTTATTGCTGAAAGGTGTGTTTGTCCACATAGGAAAACAAAGACTTTTTTGGCTAGTTTATATAATGTCACCTTACTCTTAAGGTGTAAAATCATATTGTATAGATGCTCTCTCTATACACGCGCCCGCAGGGGGGGTGCAAATCACGGTCCCAAACCATTGACTTGTGTGCGAGCGTAACCCATGTACACGAATGTCACACCAAAATCGAGTCACATAGTCTAGTCTATGTTTTGTAGATTTTATTATTTTCAAATTAAAAATTCTGTGACAAAGATTTTTTTTTTAATTTCGAATTTTAGAATTTAAAATGAGATACATCTTTAATTCCAATATCTCGTAATAGACATATTAAATTTTGAATTTAAATTTGTTCGTAGTAATTGTTGTGTAACAACAAAATATTAATTTCTCATCAGGTCCTTTGGTCTTTTGTCAGCTCCATAAATAGTTGTTTTTTCCCGCAATCAAAACACACTCTTGCACTCTTGCAATTCTTTGCCTATTGTTTTGATATTTCTCTTGGCCTCCTGCATATTTTGGTGATATTTTCTAGGCATTTCTTGCCCGCCGGTATTAAGGTAATCCGGTTTTCCGTCTTATCATGGGAAATAGATGTCCGAATAGGCGAATGCTTTTAGAAATAGTGTGTTCAACACACGATTCGTGCCATTTTATTTATAAGTATTCTGTAATTTCAATATCCGTATAATTTGTAAATTTATTTTAATTTTGCTTCTAATCTGATTGCTTTTTCCATAAACTGTATTGATTATTAAAAGTTCTGCAAATTTTGCTAACAAGCTTAAAATATATTCCATAGTTTTTTTTCTCTCGATACAGTGAAGTTTTCTAGATATCTGCTATTTTCTGTCTAAAGGTTGCAATTAGATATCTGCTATTTTATGCCTAAAGATTGAAATTTCCGGATTACCTTTTTGTTATATATTTCGAACTAGTATTCGACCCGCATCGCCTTGCACGGGATGTGATGAAATGTGTTGTTGAATGTAAATTACGTGTATATATAAAAATTAAAATAAATAAGAATGTATAATTGAAAAATACAAACTCGAGAAAAATAAATCAAGGTAATAACTACATTAAATAATTAAACATTTTGGAATACTTCCATGTACACAAAATTATTCGTCTATTTGTTTTTCGATTTAGTGTCTCCACAAACTAATATTTTCAAATTTCAGATTCGTGAATCGAGAGACAACAACGTATAATTGACCATGACTGAAAACAGAGTTTTTCAAATACAACCCCACATTGGAGAGAGATTGTCCTTAGCTCTTCTTAATGGTCATTACATATGAAACAATTAGAGAAAAATGTTTACGCTGAAACTTGAATGGTATCCTTAGGTTGGAAGGGGTTAGTGTCATTCACGGAATCAACACCTTATGACCCGCATTGGCGCCAGTTAAAATTTTAGGCTTACATGCTTGCCAAGCCTCGTAATCACTAATCTTGTACCGTTATTGTGAAGCCCTCAATTTTTATTCGAGCGTGTATTTATTTCACTTATCGTCTATGTACTATTTTGACTATTTTACCGCGTCACTTTAACGAATAAATATTATTAATATATATTTCGCATTTAATTCCATTTTAAATTATTACTTGTGATCGTGATCATTTATTAATTCTATTTCACATTAATGATCACTTGATTGATCATTATTATTATTTGTGCATTTATTAGTCACCTTAGAATTTTAAGAGACTATTTAATTTAGAGACTTATACCTCATAGAATTAAGAATTTGATTTAGAATAAGTGATCATGAGACTTATAAGTGATCAAGGAAATCACTATTTATTTTGGAGATTGATATTATTCATCTATTATCATCAATTTTGTGACAAAAAAATATGGATGCCACATTTCATACCTAGTGGACGACCATGATAATAATTTTGGAGTAGAAATATCATCCAACTCTTGTACACATACACCTTATGTATTTATCTTGTGTATAATTATACCATTAATACAAACCTTATACATTTTATCTTATACCACAATTTTATATCATTAAATCTCCCAACATTCCCCCACTATCACCAACATTCCCCTCATTTCTCTCAAATTCCATTCAAACTCATCCTTTGCCCATACTTTGACTAGTCTAATTGTCTCCATGCAAGAGACAATTTAGAAGACTTGACACAAAACAAAAATTTCTCTCTCTCTCTCTCTCTCTCTCTCTCTCTCTCTCTCTCATGGTGGACGGCCACAAGGCCTTATTACACAAAAAATTCAATTTATTTCACCAACACCATACTCTAACTCTTGCAAATTCTCCTCCTTATCTCTAAAATTCTCCTACCTCTCTCTACTCTTTTCTTCCCATTTCTTCTTCAACACTTAGAAAAATTCAACAATTCTCTCCCAATTTCTTCAAAAAATTCGAACATCCCCCTTCAACAAGGTAAGAATTTTGTTCCTCATCTTATCTTGATATCATCTAGCTACCTCCTTTCACTCATTAATTTAATTTTGGATTTTGATTTTCAGGTATACTTAGAATACTACTTGGAGACATGCAAGCATTTTGATCATCTTAGAAAGACTTTGAAGGCTGTGAAGAGAATTTCGACTACAAGGTAAGAAATGAGATTTTTAGTACATTTTTATCCTTCTCCATCTATTTTCCAAATTTTGATACTCTATTTTTATTTTTGGAGTTTTAGGGTCTGACCTTGAGAGTTACACTTGAGGGTGTCCAACTTTTTCAATTTGAAGCCATTACTAGTCACATTTTACCCACTACACAAGGTAAGTGTAGTTTGTACCAATTTCTTCACCTCTTTCTTCTTCTACTTAATTTTTAACCTCATTTTTCTAACTCTTAATTTTTGGTATTTCTTGACTTAGGGGCTGACCTAAGTGAGTTTCAATCAAGTTGTGAAATTTAACCTTTTATTTCACAACTACCCAATTTTAAGGTGGGTGGAAAAATCATTTCAACTTCTAGGTGTTTTCTTTAAAATGCATGTAGTATTTATTTCTTGAGTACTTGAGATATATATGTTATGTATTGCATGTTGATTTCATATATCAAGTTGTAAAAATTCTCAAGTGTTGCTCAAAAATGCTATTTATTGAAATTTAGGTGCATGCATGTACACTTTAATGTTGTATTTGATCAATTATTTTATAAATTGGACATGCATGTTTATGATCCTTGAAATTCATGTTTGATATGACTTATAACCTGGAAAAGTCGAGCATAATTGATTAAATTTGAATTTTTGGACTTAAAATATAAAAATGGCAAATTGGTGGACTTAATTGCAAGAAAATAAAACTTAAGGCCCCACTCTGTAAATTTCGATTTTTGGGATTGTACTCAGTTTCAAAAATGATATTTGGACATTTTAATAAATTTTTAAAAGTTTTGAGATAAATAAAATCAACCCTTAAAAGCCCAAGGACTAAATTGTAAAATTTTAGAAGTTTGAGGGCTAAAATGCAATTTTGAAACTGTACCAGGCCCCTATTTTAAAATTTTAAATTTTAAATTTTAAGGACTGAAATAACATAATTAAGAGTATTCCAAAAATCCAAGTGTTTAGAGCTTAAAAAGTAGTTTTATAAAAATTGAGGGACCAAAATGTAAATATTAAACTTGAGGATCCAAATAAAATTTTTAGGACTTATACAGTCCATGTACCTGGAAATACTAATTTAACTATAACGTAATGATATTTTAAGCCCAATATTCAAATTTCATAACAATTGGACCCCTAAAAGCCTTAAAGGCAATTATTTCAAAATGGGACAAAAATGAGATTTTCAAAAGTTAAAGGACCTATACTTAATTCTTTTTAAAACTATTTTTGCCCCAATATCCCACTGACCTTAGTGACATTTACAACTGGAATCGCATTAAAATCCCTTCCGATTTGTGATATCCAATTATTTTAAACTTAGGGCCCGAAATGACAATTTTAACAAATTTAGGGCCAATGCGAGAATTTTATAAAAACTAGACCTCAAAACTTTAAAAACCTGAATATTTGAATAATTTATAGAATTTAGGAACTGACCTCATAATATTTCAAGGTCGGGACATTTAATTATTCAATTTTAACCCCAAAAGTATTGGTTTTTACAAAACGGGGCTAATTGTAAATTTTCTTTTTAACAATGGCCTATCTCAAATTATTTTTCTTTTAAAAACAGCCCTAGACCTTCTGACTTATAATAATTATTTAAAATATTTTAATATCTTAAAACCCCTTGACTTATCGGATTGTCTTGACTGATTAATATGCGATCGCGGGGCGACTTCCTCGTCTTGCGGTTCCGAATCTATAACGGGACCTATGTCCCATCTAATTCTTCAAAACATCGAAGATTACTTATCCTATCGATAATTATCTTCATCCTAATTACTCCACCAACACCTAAATGCCACACGCGATTTCGAAAACTTTTCCTGAACTGCTTTCCTAAATCAATATACTCGACTGCCTGGTTGACATCCTGTACTTGTAATTATTTTCCTGCCTAAATCAACTTGGTGTGTCAAGCTCACAGTCAAAATGGATACGTCGGAGATGGAACCGGGCAGCTCGACTGCTATTCTAGTCTCCGGCCCATCGTCCTAATCCCGCAACTGAGGGACGGAGTTTGTCCAAGGGAAGCGGGTCGTAGTACTTGAGGTATAATCATGATTATGACAATCCGGGCCTAGCTTGCTCTACTGTGGATTTGTCTTTACCTATGGAGCGATACGGTGATGGTCTTGGACCATCTTGCTCGGGGAGTTACAAGGAATAACGGAGAAATCGCTATCTGATCCGCATGATTCTGGAGTTAATCGAACCTGTTTGATTGGCGCTACAAATCCGTATGCAACCGCTACTTGTATTGCATTGGTTGGACTTGCCACATACCGATTTTTCGTGCTCAGCTTGTTGGACTTGCTCCCTTTTATTATTGATTGGACTTGTTTCTTGTGCTTCAGCTGATGTTGGACTTCATTTTGTTTTGCTTCTCTTTTTCCATTTTGGACTGTAACTTAACGGCGTAGGAACCTTGACACTTAAGCTTGTGATGTGATGTGTGCTTTATTTCTTAGTTCTGGACTGTAAGTTATTTGGATGTTGTTGGGTTGTATTCGGATATTTGTTAGACTTTAAGTTGTAATTCGTACTTGTATTTTATTTCCGCTGCTACTTGACTCTATTTTAGTGGGTTATATTTTATCATTTGTCTAGATTGTTTGATTTATTTACATTTAAGTTGTGGATCGTCGCCACGCCCCATCCGGAACGTGAAAGATTAGAGTGGTATTAGAGCTCGGCTAGTAAGATGGAAGCTTACACCAAGTGACCAGGGATAGGACCCCGATCTGTGGTTGGGTCGTACCGCGACTTGACTAATTAAGTGTGAAATCGATTTCAAAATGGCATAGAACCGTATTATTAATGTTTAGACTAAGTTAAGAATTTTATACTTGGAGATTCCATAGTCATACTTGTCTTGACTTAGTTGACTCTTGACTGACTTTCTTTATTCTTCCTTATCCTTCCATTTTATTCATTTATTATGGATTGTAACTAACACTTCAAGATACAAAATGGCAGAACAACGAGGATGCGGAAGACCCCGCCGAGTTCCCCGTAGGAATGATGACGTAGCTGGGGAACGGTACCTTCCCTGCACTACCACCACCTCCTCCACCAGCCATTTGCAGGAGACAACCGATCGCAGCAGCCCCGCAACAAATCCTAGTTTTCATGAGGCAATAAGCAAAGCCTAATCAGCGTGCCCCGAACCCGCCCGAGAGGCGAATGATCGCATTTTAGAGCGTTTCTTACGGTTCGACCCACCGACTTTCTTAGGAGAGCCAGATGATCTGAAGGCAGAGGACTGGGTTGAGAAACTGGAGAACATCTTTAATGCTCTCCAATATTCAGATGAGCAGAAGGTTACACTCGTCGTATTTTGACTGGAATCGGCTGATAGGGATTGGTGGAGAGTCGTTGAGAGAAAGTGGGAACAAGACCGGGTAGCCAGAACTTGGGAAAATTTCTTGGCTGAATTCAATGAACAGTACATTCCCTAAGTAGTAAAGGAGGCACACCGGGATGAATTCCACAGGTTGAGACATGGAAACATGTATGTAGCCCAGTATGAGTCAGAATTCCATCGGTTGTCCAAATACACTAGGGGGACGATCAACACAGAAGATGATAAGCTGTACAAGTTCACTGTGGACCAAGCCGGAACTTCGAGACAGACTTTTGATTGTTGAACTGACCACCTACTCCGCTGCGGTAAAGGCAGCTCTCCGCATCAAGGAAATCACTATTTAATTTAGAGACTTATACCTCATAGAATTAAGAATTTGATTTAGAAAAAGTGATCATGAGACTTATAAGTGATCAAGGAAATCACTATTTATTTTGGAGATTGATATTATTCATCTATTATCATCAATTTTGTGACAAAAAAAATATATATATATGGATGCCACATTTCATACCTAGTGGACGGCCATGATAATAATTTTGGAGTAGAAATACCATCCAACTCTTGTACACATACACCTTATGTATTTATCTTGTGTATAATTATACCATTAATACAAACCTTATACATTTTATCTTATACCACAATTTTATATCATTAAATCTCCCAACATTCCCCACTATCCCCAACATTCCCCTCATTCCTCTTAAATTCCATTCAAACTCATCCTTTGCCCGTACTTTGACTAGTCTAATTGTCTCCATGCAAGAGATAATTTAGAAGACTTGACACAAAACAAAAATTCCTCTCTCTCTCTCTCTCTCATGGTGCACGACCACAAGGCCTTATACACAAAAATTTCAATTCATTTCACCAACACCATACTCTAACTTTTGCAAATTCTCCCCATTCTCTCTAAAATCCTCCTACCTATCTATACTCTTTTCTTCTCATTTCTTTTCAACACTTACAAAACTTTCAAGAATTCTATCCCAATTTCTTCAAAAAATTCGAACACCCCCCTTCAACAAGGTAAGAATTTTGTTCCTAGTCTTATCTTGATATAATCTAGCTACCTCCTTTCACTCATTAATTTAAGTTTGGATTTTGATTTTGAGGTATACTTAGAAGACTACTTGGAGACATGCAAGCATTGTGATCATCTCAGCAAGACTCTGAAGGTTGTGAAGAGAATTCGGACTACAAGGTAAAAAATGGGATTTTTAGTACATTTTTCTCCTCCTTCTATTTTCCAAATTTTGATACCCTATTTTCATTTTTGGAGTTTTAGGGGCTGACCTTGAGAGTTACACTTGAGGGTGTCAAACCTTTTCAATTTGAAGCCATTACTAATCACATTTTACCCACTACACAAGGTAAGTGCAGGGCGGACCTTAATTTGTGACCGAGGGGGCCAATTAGGATTGCAAACAGGGGATGGATAGACACGGTACCCTCACCGTTTTACCCTAATGAGACCGGTATTGGTAATTTTCCTAGGTTTTGGACAATTATGTGTAACAAGTGCAATTTCTTAACCGGGTTTGAGATAGCAAAAGTAATATTAATATTATAGATTTTGGAAGAGATATATCATAGTGCCAACAGTTAAATAACGAATTATCAAACACACACACACACACACACACATATATATATATATATAAATTTAAATATATTATATTTGCATAAAAAACTACGTCAATATTTATGGTTAAATATTTAAAAATCATCAAATCCTAATCAAGATATGTATTCCACTATTTTAAATATTATGATATATATCAAGATTCACATAATAATTCATTCAAAATTAAAAGTAATTATCATGCACTTGTTTGATTTACAACAAATTTTATTACTAAAAAATTTGGATTAGGAGGAGAAAAATACTAACATATTACATATACATACATATATATTAATATATATAGGTAATAAAATTTTTTTTTTTGGGGGGGGCCAAGGCCCCCCTTTGACAAAGGGTAGGTCCGTCCCTGGGTAAGTGTAGTTTGTACCAATTTCTTCACCTCTTTCTTCTTCTCCTTAATTTTTAATCTCATTTTTCTAACTCTTAATTTTTGGTATTTCTTGACTTAGGAGCTGACCTAAGTGAGTTTCAATCAAGTTGTTAAATTTAACCTTTTATTTTACAACTACCCAATTTAAGGTAGGTGGAAAAATCCTTTCAACTTCTAGGTGTTTTCTTTAAAATGCATGTAGTATTTATTTCTTGATCACTTGAGATATATATGTTATGTATTGCAAGTTGATGTCATGTATCAAGTTGTAAAAATTCTCAAGTGTTGCTCAAAAATGCTATTTATTGAAATTTAGATGCATGCACGTACACTTTAATGTTGTATTCAATGAATTATTGTATAAATTGGACTTGCATATTTATGATCCTTGAAATCCATGTTTTATATGACTTATAACTTGGAAAAGTCTAGCATAAATGAATAAATTTGAATTTTTGGACTTAAAATGCAAAAATGGCAAATTGGTGGAATTAATTGCAAGAAAATAAAATCTAAGGGACCCCTCTGTAAATTTCAAATTTTGGGACTGTAATCAGGTTCAAAAATCATATTTGTACATTTTAATAAAGTTTTAAAAGTTTTGAGAATAAATAAAATCAACCCTTAAAAGCCCAATGACTAGATTGTAAAATTTTAGGAGTTTGAGGGCTAAAATACAATTTTCGAAACTGTACCAGGCCCCTATTTTAAAATTTAAAATTTTAACTCTTAAGGGACTGTAAATAACATATTTTAAGAGTATTCCAAAAATCCAAGTATTTAAAGCTTGGAAAGTAATTTTATAAAAATTGAGGGACCAAATTGTAAAATATTAAACTTGAGGACCCAAATGAAATTTCCATGACTTATACAGTCCATGTACCTGGAAATACTAATTTAACTATAACTTAATGATATTTTGAACCCAAGGTTCAAATTTTCAGAATAATTTGACCCCTAAAAGCCTTAAAGACAACTATTTTAAAATGGGACAAAAATGAGATTTTCAAAAGTTAAAGGACCTATACTTAATTATTTTTAAAACTGTTTTTATCCCAATATTCCACTGACCTTAGTGACATTTTACAACTATAATCACATTAAAATCCCTTCCAGTTTGTGAGAACCAATTATTTTAAACTTATGGCCCAATATGACAATATTAACAAAT
Organism: Rehmannia glutinosa; assembly: GCA_016081115.2. Taxonomy (NCBI): domain Eukaryota; kingdom Viridiplantae; phylum Streptophyta; class Magnoliopsida; order Lamiales; family Orobanchaceae; genus Rehmannia; species Rehmannia glutinosa. The sequence goes on from JABTTQ020003230.1 coordinate 14,968, forward strand.
TTAGGGCCGATGTGATAATTTTATAAAACATCAACCTCAAAACTTTAAAAACCTGAATCTCTGAATAATTTATAGAATATAGGAACTGACCTCATAATATTTCAAGGTCGGGACATTTAATCATTCAATTTTAACCCCAAAAGTATTGGTTTTTACAAAACGGGGCTAATTGTAAATTTTCTTTTTAACAAGGACCTAAGTCAAATTATTTTTCTTTTAAAAACAGCCCGGGACCCTCTAAATTATAATAATTATTTAAAATATTTTAATTTCTTAAAACCCCTTGACTTATCGGATTGTCTTGGCTGATTAATATGCGATCGCGGGCGACTTTCTCGTCTTGAGGTTTTGGTCTATAATGTAACCTATGTCCCACCTAATTCTTCAAGATATCGAAGATTACTTATCCTCTCGATAATTATCTTCATCCAAATTACTCCACTAACACCTAAATGCCACATGCGATTTCAAAAACTTTTCCTGAATTGCTTCCCTGAATCAATATATTCGACGCCTGGTTGACATCTTGTACTTTGTAATTATTTTTCCGCCGAGTCAACTTGGTGTGTCAAGCTTACAATCGAATGGATAAGTTGAGGATGGAACGGGCAGCTCGGCTACTATTCCACTCTTCGCCCCATCGCCCTAATCCCATAATCGAGGAACGGAGTTTGTCCAAGCGGGTCATAGTACTTGAGGTATAATCATGATTATGACAATACGGGCCTAGCTAGTTCTACGGTGGATTTGTCTTTACCTATGGAGCGATAAGGTGATGGGTCTTGGACCATCTTGCTCGGGGAGTTACAAGCAAGAACGAATGTAGGTCCCAAGGGGTGTGAGCAATGTTTAGAAGGGGGGTTGAATAAACCTTACCAACTTTTCGATTTTAGTCCTTTTAAAATAATACAGAGTTAATTTCACAGCTATGTCTTGAGGATAGCTAAGTTAGTTAACCAAAGCCAGAGTTAGCCACTCAACAGACTCTATTGAGTGTTGATAGAATAACTCAACTGCTTAGTCTAATACTTAACTTGGTTGTGATGAGATTTTCAGCGGAAGACTTAACACCCTTGAATTTGGTTTAAGTTTGTTTTAACACTTGGTTTTAGCACTTTGTTAATTATCAGTTGGATAGCAAATTATCAGTAGATATAAAATGATATGTAGAAATAAAAATGCTGAAATATAAATGACACAATAATTTTTATAGAGGTTCGAAGATGGGGTAATTCTTCTACTCCTCTCTTCTCCAACTCCTGGAGGAATCCACTAAGTATTGATCAGAGTACAAAGTGGTTATCAGTCCAGATACAAGTCTTGATCACACAGCTGACTTGATCCTTTGGGTCTCAGTCTGGAGATGCCTTGGTCACACAGCTGGCTTCTCGTCCGACTCAGCTTGTTCACAGGGCGGTTGCCTTGCTACTTCATCTCACTTGCTCAAGCTTCTTTGATTTGATCACGAAGCCCTCCAATAACTTGAGACTGGTTCGACCTTGAACCTTTCTACAATCCTCCTTGGAATGTAGACCCCTTTTGATTCTTCAAAAGTTTCCTCTTCAACAGTTTGAAGTTGTCTTTCCTTCACAGCTTAGTGTTGGATCGATTTGCTTCGAGATTTAGGCTTGAGGATTTTTCTTGAATAACTTGAGAATATATTGCAGGTTACACTTCTTAATAATTGCTTGAGTGCTCAGGTATGCAAGGTTGTAACTTTTTCTCAAAGTGATTCCTCAGCCTTTTATAGTGAACTTTCAAAAATCTGCCTGTTGAAGAGATAGGCTAATTTTCAAAAGTCACTTGTGTTCGTTGGCTTGTCTTTTCTTGGTCTTCAATCTTGAGATGTAGACCTTTCCTCATATTAAATGAATGTCCAGCTTTTCAGGTTTTGACACGAGGTGCAGTGCTTCCCATTGGTTTATTCCTTTTGCACGCTTCTGGGACTGAGCACTTTAAGACATGGCAGCATGCAAGTATTACTTGTTTAGGTAATATTCTTGACTTTTGTGCAAATGATTCTTTCGATTAACTTCTCTTTGCATCTGCCTTTTCCCAGGTGACTTGAGTCTGCTCCAATGATTGAAAGACTCATATGTCACTTCAACTTGACTTGGCTTGTCTTTTTTGGCTGACTTGACTGACTCTTCATACAGCTGTATCACAGCTGATACTCATTCAGTCGAGTTCTAGACATCTCTTCCTTGCCATACTCATCTGCTTCACAACAGAGTCTTCATTCTAGTATTCAGTTGACTTCTTGTATATCCAGGCATAGCTGACTTAACTCAGCTTATACAACCCTATTTATTACAATACAAATTACAAGGAAAATGGGGTGCCAACTTTCTAGTCTAAGTTTTATATGGCATTCATCAAAATCTAAACAATAAATTTCCCAACAATGAAATAATCGCTGTCTGATCCACACGATTCTGAAGTTAATCGAACCTGTTTGGTTGGCGCTACAAATCCGTATACAACCGCTACTTGTATTGCATTGGTTGGCGCTACAAATCCGCATGCAACCATTACTTGTCTTGCATGGATTAGCGTTACTTTCCGTATGCAATCCTACCTGTCTTGCTTATATCACATAGTGCTTGTATGATCATGAACTCTTTTCAACTGTATAAGTACAGTATTTTAAGTATATTTATCACGTCGCTTGTGAACTGTGTGTGAGATCACGCATCATAACTCACGCATTTTTCATACAACAGTTTTCTTGCATTAACTATATATATCGCCACAGTTGCACACGATCATCCCATCCATTGAGATTTTTGTCTCATCCTCTCCTGTTTTCTAACGGCTAAATGAGGAGTACATTGAAGACGCCGAACTTGCCACAGACTAATTTCCCGTGCTCCCCTGTTTGACTTGCTCCCTTTTATTGTTGATTGAACTTGTTTCTTGTGCTTCAACCGATGTTGACTTCCTTTTGTTCTCGCTTATCTTTTCCATTTTGGATCAGAACTTAAGGGCGTAGGACCCTTAACACTTGAGCTTGTGATGTGATGTGTACTTTATTTCTTAGTTCGGACCGTAAGTTATTTGGATGTTGTTGGGTTGTATTCGGATATTTGTTAGACTTTAAGTTGTAATTGGTAGTTGTATTTTATTTCCGCTGCTACTTGATTCTATGTCACTTAGGGTTATTTGTCTAGATTGTTTGGTTTATTTATGTTTAAGTTGTGGATCGTCGTCGCGTCCTGACGGAGGCGTGACAGTTACACAATCCAATTAAATGGTATATGTTCCTTAATAGCATAATCAGAGTCCCAACCTTCAAATGCAATTCATATTTTGGAACACCGGAGCATTTTATACCATTTAGGAATTCTGGCGTGTGCATATCATGCAAGAAATCAATATTAGAATCTGACTTACACGTTCTGTCAGAACTCAAAAATGTATGGCCTTTGGAGGAGTTTAAAGATGTCATATATTGATTAATTGACTCGACAACATCAAGTGTAGGTGCCAAAATAGTTCTTTCCTTAAAATAGGTCGGATCATCAATGGCATCTCTAAACATTGGATATGTATCTTCAACAATAGTTGCAATTAGATCATCAGAGGCCTCGAGCAAAATATCTTCAAGAATATCATTAGTGGCGTAACCATCACTTTCTTCTCCGATTGTTCCGTCCCCAATGCTTGCTATCCATTAAGAAAACTTAATCATCATAATCATTAGTTTCACCAAGACTTTGAAGACGCATATTGTTGGTCAGTCTAAGAACGGTAATATCCTTCCACAAATAGGATGAATGTATTGTTGCATTAATAATGTCTTGTCGTGTTCCGTTGGGTACAACAGGTAATATTTGTCTGAAATCTCCACCGAAAATGATTGTTTTACCTCCAAACAGGATACGAGACTATTTGGGTTCTCGAGCTGCATAACATCTCGTACAGATTGGTCCACTGACTCAAAATAGTACTTGTTCATCATTGGTGCTTCATCCCAAATAATGAGTTTACAACGAACGATCAATTCAGCAAGTTGTGTTCCTCGTTTGATATTGCACGTAGAATCTTCATTTGGATTTAATAGAATAACAACTCTAGATGTGTGGTCCTTCCACCGGGTAAGAGAAGTGATGCTATGCCACTCGATGCCACATTTAGTACAATTTGTCCATGAGATCTCAACCCAGAAGATAAATCCCTCCACGGGAATATCTTTCCAGTACCTCTGTATCCATATACAAAGAACATACCACCTTCATTGGATTGAACAACACTTATTATTTTGAAATACACTTGATGTTGTTCATTTGTCATTTTCGAAAGAATGCTTTGGTGTTCAGAAAGCAACACATTATGATCATATCTTAACTCGTCATATATCAACTGATTTTGATTAATCTCAAAACTATCAAAATCTGGGAATGACATTGAATTAAATTCACGCAGACTCCTGTCGCGACTTCTCAATAGTTTCTCAATTTCTACCAAGGCCAGATTCTTGATTTCATTCTCACTCAATATCAGCTCTATCCAAAAAATAAAAGGGAAAAATTTTAGTAAAAAACAATATGGTTCCAGATAGTGAGTATCTACAAATACGCATAAATATAAATTAAATATTATAATATTCATGTAATACCTTGATGCCGCATAAGGGATCGTCGTCTATAAAGATAATCATCTGATAGATATTCCCATCATTTATCCCATACCATGTTTGGCATGCTCAAAGAATCAGATGACAACAATGAGGCAAACAAACTTCGTAGAGTCTCTGCAGACGCCCATTGACTCATTTCAGTGATGCCATCAACGTACTCTCTATCATCTTCCAACAAACCCAAAGCATAGCAAGCTTCACGATATGAAGAGTGTTGAACCCTTTTAACCTTCTTATAATCATCATGACACGTAGCACCATGTACTACATTGATAAGACACCTCAAATAGTACATATCACCAGCATCGGGAGGCACATAAAAGACTCGTGCTATATATTTTCCACCTTTTCTTGGCGCCCACTTCCTGATTGCTTGTTTCCATGTAAACTTTGTGGGAGCTTCGGCATAAGTCAACTCTCTTGCTTCAGGATATATCTCATTGTCTTTCATTTATGCCAAGAACATGCTTTCCTTAACAATACTCTTATTTAGGATGTCATCTATTCGTTTGGAATCATAAAAAATAATGTTTTGCTCGTTTTCAAGATGAAAACTAAGGCGTTCAACATAAGGGTATTTATATTGGAGTTCAAATCCCAACAATCTTCATGTTGCCTCGCATGACAAAACATATCTGCAATCATAGTACATGTTGACTTCATCGACAGGTTTTTCCAGATTCATCATCATTTGAACTCTGATAGAATGAAGTCGTTACACGATCGTGCCCCTTATTCACATATTTAAATAAATACTTAATCGATCTTGATTAATTGCACCACTCGATATTAATGTGAGCACCGTACTTGAGTAGCAATCGACGATTATGAGGAACAACATATATGTTGTCAAGAGGTACACCATTTTTCTCAACTATTCTCCCATTATCTCGATGCTTATAACGTAGATAACCTTCTTCGTCAATAGTAGTAGCATCAACAAATTTTTTCGGAAAATGTTTGGTACAACGACCTTCAGACATGCATGGTGAGTTTTTTCTTACATCACCACATGGCCCATGAGTCATAAAGTCACTTACTGTCGCATAATAGCATGGATCAACTGTCTCATCTGGTATTTCGGCTGATATAATTCTATCTATATCAGTTGCGGTTGAAAACTTGTCTTCCTTAGCCAGAAATAGTAATATATGAGCATATGGCTATCAACGTTAATGGAATTCTATCGTCTATATAACTGCAATGAATAAAATCAGGAAATCAAAAAAGTATATAATGATTAATGACATTTAAACTATAATAATAATAGTAATAGTAATAATATAATATATAATATAATATAATATTAATAATAATAATATAAAAATAACAATTCATAACCCTCTACTACTTTTCCAAATATTTCATTTTGTCGGAGATTTTTGATTAAAGCATCGAGCTTAACTTTGAAGGTTCTACAAACAATATCGGGTCGGTCCACATGATTCAGATTCTTATTCTCTAGGAAACAAATAATCTCTGGCCAGTTTGGGTTGGAAGTAAATGTTATAAATAAATACGAATATCTAGTCCAACGACAAATAGCCATTGCATCCTGGTAGTTTTGTATCATGAATCGCGCACCTCTAGTGAAACTCGAAGGTAATATAATATGTTTTCCTTGAGTGCTGGGATTGATGTCTCCATTTAACACAGCATCTGACAGACCTTTATATATACGCAACACAACTTCTTTTGATGCAAGCGAACATATTCCGATCGTGACGATTCTACCATTGTATAAGCGTCAACAACAAATTGTTGGAACAATCTGCGCGACGATAGAATAGACGAAGATTCTTGTAATATGTCGTGTAATCTATATGCAAAGAATTCTCCAATGCTTATTGTTTTTCTTCCCCCTGGACTTGATTTCTTCAACTCTGAAAACGGTATGTCTTCTTTGAACCCATCTTCACCATAAGGTAATAGCAAAGGATATTGCAAAGCCAAATAGGAAGCATTCAATTCATTTATACGTTTCAGATATCCATATTTTGTTTCAACCAAAATTCCCTATAACCTAGAGCAAGATCAAAATCACCAATGATCAAAGCACCAACTTCAGATAGGGATGGCAAAATCCCCGCGGGAAACCATCCTCGCGGGTGCCCGAGCAATATGGGATGTAGAATCCCCAATTAATTTGGGGATGGAACGGGGATGGTGATTCCCGATTCTTTGGGAAGGGGATGGGACATGAAATAGTATTTATATCCCCGCCCCATCCCGTCCCCATTTTGATTAAACGAGGATTCTTCGTCCCCATCATTATTCCCTGATACATATATATTATATTTATTTATTATTATATTAATTTTATTTATAATATTTGTTTTATTAAATTTAAAAACTAAACTCTTAAGTATTTATAATTTTCATTGTTCTCATTATTTATTTTATGTATTGTTTTATGTTTTTTTATTTATTTTAATTATTTTAAGTAATTTATTTTACAATAATTTTAATTAAAAATTACAAATGGAGAACTCGATTCCCCGCGGGGACCCCGATCCCCGAACGGGGATTCCCAATACCCGTCCCAAATGCACAAAATAGGGAATAGTACGGGGATGGGATTTGGGATGGGATTCTGGGATGGGGATGGTATGTTTAATACCACCATCCCCGCCCATTGTCATCCCTAACTTCAGAACTTGAAGGCAAATTATACCTCCTTGCATCGGTATTTCGGGCACCTATTATGCAATCTAACATCAAAATTTGAAGATTGTTGGATTTTGTCTTTTGCCATTCGGAAAGTTTTCACCAAAATATTATTTGCATCCAATATTTTTTTAGTTCAGCCACAATATCTTCGTGCAAAGTATTAGTTTCGCTTCCTTGTCTACAAAACAATATAAATTAAAACATTTGGAGTGAATAGAGTAAAATGTAATAAAATGTAACATCAGTAGAATCACGTTGGTGCTTAGGTTCTTAACTGCAATTCATGATTCTAGATTGTCATTTTTTTGCTTAAATTATTTGTCCAAATTTGTAGAATAATTTTTTTCGAATATGTTATATCTATTGAATACAAATATTTTAACACGTATAAAAATTTACCAAAACTACAATCACAATGATGTTGTTTATATCTAAATTTTAATCAAATTATTATTGTAAAAATAATAAAATATAAACGAAATTTATATTATAAGTTAAAAAACAGAATAAATAAAATTTCCTGTCATTGGGCCAAAATACTTAAAATCATTATAATGCCACGGATAATATTCAAATTTTAGAAATTTACAAAAATTTATAGTAAAAAGATTGGCCAAAATCAAAAGAACAAATCACAAAAATGAATATGTAATCAGATTAAACAATCCATTATAAAAAAAACTATAAATCAAGATCAAAATGTAAATAAAAAGCGATATTTTAGTTAGATAAAATCAAATGGCCCATATTTCCTGGGCTAAATATCCTTAAAAATCCTCTAAAACAACTGAGGATCATTATTATTCAATCAAACAATAAAATATCCATAAATCCTAACGAAAACAAATTGGAGATAAATTCTAAATCTTCCTTTTATCTTCAACCTTAATCTTGATATCTTTCTTCTGATTCTTGGCATTGTTTGATGATGAAAAGTCATCCAACAATTTACGTTTAATCGACGAACCTCCAATAGCAGCTTCATTTTTCTTTAACAACTTGTCGAGCGTACTAACTTCGTCTTCAGAAGAAGCGTCATCCTTGACGCACTCACTATTCCCTTCCTAAAGCTTTGAAAGATAATATGATTCCTAAAAAAAATATAAATTAATAATAATATTTAGTAATATTATTTGAAAATAGAATTTTTAAATGATACCAAATTGCAAAAAATCACATTTAAAGAGTTTATTCGAAAAAACATATTTGAATGATTTTATAAACAGAATATTTAAATACATGACTTTCAATAGCAAAAGTAGAATATTGCTTGAGCAATTCAGGATCTGTAGTCAGCCTCATGACCGAGAAAGCTCCAGTAAAATACCTAATTTGATCGGCCTTGACTTGAACCTTAAAAAGGACCTTTTCATCAACCAAAGTTGCTAACTCATCTGGAATGTCTTGACAATCATCTCTCTGGTTAGCATTCGAAAGAACAAATCAATTAATAAATTTTATTATTAATATTATCAAAATTTAAATATACCCCAGTAAAATATAAAAATAAATAACAAACCTCATCCAACTCATTTTTTAAAGTAGTCAAATACATCTTGGAGGAAGATCAAAGAGTCATATCCACCAAGAAGTTCTCATATCCAAGTCAAATATCATCAAATATATCACGTTTGATTCGGGAATAAGCTGTAAAGCCCTCGGATTAACATTATTCAAAGTCAAGTTCAAATTTGGAGAAGATCAAGCTGAAGAGTTCATCTCCAAATTCTCAATTGCCAGATATTAGAAGATTTATAGAGATTGTAACCTCTTGATATTTTTGATTTATATAAATTCAGTTTGTGCGCTATTTCTTGTTTGTTAATTTGCAAACAATAAAAAATTGTGTTACAATGACGTCCGGGAAGGAACTGACTCTGAATAATGTGTTTTTTGTACCAGACATTCGTAAGAGTTTGGTGTCTGATTCACTTTTAGATAAGTATGATTTTTGCATTATTTTTGAGTCAGTGGTTGTGACTTTGATGAAAAATAGGTTGTTTGTAGGCAACAATTATGTTTCTGATGGGCTGTTTAAGCTCAATGTTATGGTTGTTAAACCAAAAGCTAATGAAATGAAAATCTCTTTTGTTTAGTTGCTTGAGTCTTCCAATTTGTGGCATGGTAGACTAGGATACATTAATTATGACACTTTACATAGATTAATTAATTTGAATTATATACCAACATTCCAAATTGATTCAAAGTACAAGCGTGAAACTTGTGTTGAGACAAAGTTAACAAGGACATCATTTAAAAATTTTGAAATAAATAATGAACTACTTGATTTAATTCACACCGATGCATGTGATTTAAAATTGACACAAACACGTGATAGAAACAAGTACTTCATTACTTTTATTGATGATAACACAAAATTTTGTTATGTGTATCTTAAAAGTAAATATGAAGATATAGAGAAATTAATTCTCTATAAAAATGAAGTTGAGAATCAACTCAATAAGAAAATTAATATGTTAAGAATTGATCGTGGAGGTGAATATGAATCACTATTTGTTGAATTTTGTGCCCAATACAAAATTAGTCATGAAACAACACCACCTTATTCACCTCAACAAACTGGCATTGCAGAAAGAAAAAAATCATACACAAAAAGAAATGATGAATGGCATGTTATTAAGTTTTGGTTTACCTCAGAACATGTAGGGGGAGCTGTTTTGACAGCTAATTACCTTTTAAATAAGGTACTTGATAAGAAATCAGAAAAAGCCCTTGTGAGCTATGGTATGGAAGAATGCCATTCTACAAATACTTAAAAGTGTGAGGTGTCTTGCTAAGGTTGTTATACCTACACCAAAGAAGGTGAAGCTAGGTCCTAAAACTGTTGACTGCATATTTATTAGATATGCACATAACAATAGTGCTTATCGGTTTCTTGTACATGAATCTAAAATTGAAGATATACACAAGAATACGATAATTGAATCAAGAATATATCAAGAACACGGTAATTGAATCAAGAAATATCTCGTTCTTGAAAATATATTTCCGGGTCAATCGAAAGAAGAAACAAACTCTTCTAAACGGATACATGATTCAATAGAACAAGAACAAGGAAACAAGGAAGAAGAGGTGGAACTTAGATGCATCAAATGAGCTAGGATAGAAAAATCATTTGGTTCAGATTGTCTAACCTACATGCTGGAAAGTGAACCTCAAAGCTACAAAGAAGCTATAAATTCTTCCGAAGGACTATTATGGAAAGAGGTAGTAAAAAGTAAAATTGATTCCATCTTGAAAAACCATACTTGGGAATTAGTGGATCTTCTGAAGGAGGTAAACCACTAGGTCACAAATAGATTTTCAAGAAGAAATTGAAAAAGCGAGATGGATCAATTGATAAGTACAAAGATAAACTTGTAATTAAAGGTTCTGAGACAAAAAGATGGCCTTGATTACTTTGATACGTATTCTCCAGTTATGCGAATAAACTCCATTAGATTGGTACTTGCAATTGTCGCATTGCAAAATCTTGAAGTACACCAAATGGACATAAAAACTGTTTTTCTAAATGGAGATTTAGAAGAGGAGATTTACATGGAAAAACCTGAGGGTTTCTACGCACCTGGGCAAGAGAATAAAGCTTGTAAACTGGTCAAGTCATTATATAGCTTGAAACATACACCAAAATAATGGCATGAGAAATTTGATGATGGCATCAAAGAATATGGATTTAAAATAAATGAATGTGATAAATGTGTCTATGTTAAAGAGACTGAAAATGACTATGTCAGTTTGTGTCTTTATGTAGACGGTATGCTTATCATTGGAAGTAATGATAAAATAATTAAATCCACAAAGATATGTTGAACTCGAGGTTTGACATGGAATATATGTGTTTTAGCTGATTTGACCCTCGGAATAAAAATTCCAATAACTTCAAATGGATTGACATTTGATCAGTCACATAATATGGACAATATTCTAGAAAAATTTAGTAAGGATGACACGTCATTAGCTAGAACTTCTATAGACACGAGTCAACATCTATCAAAGAATAGAGGTGAGGTTGTGTCTCAATTGGAATACTGACGATTCATAGGAAGTCTGATATACTTAATGAGTTGTATAAGACCAGACATTGCTTATGCAGTGAGTAAATTGAGTGGATACACGAGTAATCCAGGGGATGACCACTGGAAAGGAAAGGTGAGAATATTAAGGTATTTAAGATACACTTGTGATTGTGGACTGCACTGTACAAGATATCTTATTGTTATTGAAGGATACAACAATGCTAATTGGATATATGATATTAAAGACTCTAAGTATACAACTGGATTTGTAGTCCCTTTTGGAGGTGTAGCCATATCGTGAAAATCTTCTACGCATACAGTTATAAAAAGATCCACAATGGAGTCTGATTTTATAACTTTAAACAAGTGTGGAGAAGAAGTTGAATGGCTCCGGAAATTCTTAGAAGATATTCCAAAATGACCAAAGTCTGTGCTAGCGATTTGTATACATTGTGCTAGTCAATCAACGATTGGCAGGGCACAGAGCAATATGTATAATTGTAAGTCTAGCCACATATGTCGTAGACACAATACCATTAGACAACTACTCTCAACTGGTTTTATCTCTATTGACTGTGTGAAGTTAAATGATAATTTAGCGGATCTGTTAACCAAAAAGTTAAATCGAGAGTTAGTTGTGAAATCATCAAGAGAAATGAGATTTAAGCCTCTAGAAAAAAATGAGTTGATAAAATGGAAATCCAACCTAGTTGATTGGAGATCCCAAGATCTCAGTTCAATTGGACAACCTAAATGTAAAAAGACTCTAGGATCATTGTGGGGGTGGGGGTATTTACTCATTGTTTATTCCTTAATAGTGAAGCCCGTGGAAAGAAGAGGATAAACATTTGGCTTTTATAGATTCTTGTGTGTCGGTAAGGGTAGTTTGGGCTACTCTTAAAGAAGAATCACCTACGTGAGAGAGAAGTGGAGCTGCTTCGAAGAGAATTGTGTGAGGCACAATTCTTAGAACCTCTTGCAGAACTAGGCGTATGTTCAGGACCATGAATGAACATAACAATGAGAAATGAAGTATGTTAGAAAGAATCATATGTGAGGTATATCATCTTCTACACAAAAAGCAGAACATTTCACAGACATCGCGTTTACTGATCAACTAGTAAAGTAAATATATTTTCACAAGGGAAGTTTCAAAGAGTAACACCTACCAATCCTATGCAGGGTTCAACTGTTGGACTTTATCACCACATCTTTGTATCCTCGAAATTTCCTTCATGTGGGGGATTGTTGGAAAAGTGAAGGAAATTGCATTTTTGGGGTGCGATTTTCTTGGGACCTTGATTGTCTAATGACAAAAGTAAAAGTGGATTCTTGTTCTACTCCGTGAGAACATTAAAATTGAATATTTGTTTGTCCAAAATGTGTTTGGATGAAGGATAAATTAAAGCTTAAAGTGAGGAATTGGAATTAATTTAAAAGAAGAAAGCATGTGGGTTTGTCTTCTTTGAAAGGTGCGTTTGTTCCATAGGAAAACAAAGACTTTTTTGACTAGTATATATAATGCCACCTCACTCTTAAGGTGTAAGATTATATTGCACAGATACGGGCGCCCGCAGGTGGGGTGCAAATCACGGTCTGGTTCGGGCTCCGAACCATTGACTTGTGTACGAGCGCGACGTGTGTACACGAATGTCTCACCGAAATGGAGCTACATAGTCTAGCCTATGTTTCTCAGATTTTATTATTTTCGAAATTAAAAATTTTGTAATAGATTTTTTTTTAAATTTAGAGTTTAAAAATTTTGTAACAGATACAACTTTAAGTTTTAATATCTGTAATAGACAGATTAAATTTTGAATTTAAATATGTTACAGAAGTAATTGTTGTGTAACAACAAAATATTAATTTCTCATCAGGTAATTTGGTCATTTATCAGCTCTACAAATAGATGTTTTTCCAGCAATCAAAACACTCTAACATATCATCTGCACTCTTGCAATTCTCTGCCTATTGTTCTGATATATCTCTTGGCCTCCTGCATATTTTAGTGATATTTTCCAGGCATTTCTTTGGTTCATCGAGTATTAAGGTAATCCAGTTTTTCTGTCTTATCCTGGGAAACAGACGTTCAGAATAGGGGATGAATCAGTTTTACGGATAGTGTGTTCAACACACGATTCGAGCCATTTTATTTATTGGTATTCTGTAATTTCAATATCTAGTATAATTTGTAATTTATTTTAATTCTGCTTCTAATCTGATTATGCTTTTTCAATAAATTGTACTGATTATTATAAGTTCTGCAAATTTTGCTAACAAGTAGATGGTTATTTTTTGTAACTAAGCACCAAGGGTAGTTTGGTAATCAACAATATTCCGTATAGATTAAATTATAAACTGAAAAATTTAAGAAAAAAATAGGAAACTTGCACGTAGCCGTAAATCCAAATTAACAAATGGAATGTAGTTTCCACTTTTGATTTCTTTTACTAAATTCAATTAGAATTAACATTTGCAGTTTTACTAGCAAAACGTTGCGATTTCATTATAAAAAAAATCAAATTTGATAGGTTCTTGTAGTTTATGTTGATCTGCACTAGATAGAAATGATCAAAAAAGATTTAGAACACCGTTCTAAGAAAACTCTAATTTACCAACAGAATATACCAACAGTAATGGTTTGTCGCCAAATTTCATAGTTAACTACATAATACCTACAGAATAATTTTTTTTTTGTTTTTTCCTAATTTATACCGACAGATCACTAATAATTTTAAATTTACCGACAAAAATATTGTAGCTATTTACCAACAGTTTTGGATTATGTAGGTAATATTTGCCTACAATGATTTTACCTATAATAATTTTACCTACACTTTACGGTTATCTTAATACTTACCTACATATATTCTGTAGGTAAACGTAATTTTTACTTCAACACAAAAAAAGATGTTGATCTGGCCTCAAATATGGGCAGATCTATCATGGTTTGTATCAATGCAGGTCTATCTTCGGGTGCTATAGATCTGTATACGTAATCATCTTTAAGAGGTTGGACCGCTGAAGGAACATGAGCTAGATTTAGTTGGTCGGATGGGCCTTAATGGATTAAAATAACTCGCTTTAGTAGTGACATGTCTATCTTAGGATGATATCTATGTTACATTTAACGTGAAAGACACTCTAGAATAAGACATAAAGGATAAAGGTGGAAAGATCTCATACACATTAAATGTGCAAGATACCATAGGATAAAACATAAAAGTGGGAAGACCTCATATGCATTAAATGTGAAAGACATTCCCTGACATGAGCAGTTAATGATAGCTAACTAAGGCGAGCCTCTAGACTGACTATAGGTAGGCCGACCTGCAGAAAAATAAGTGTGAAGGGGGTAGACCTGCAGAGAAGTAATTGTGACCTACAAAAGATTGTGATGGCAACAGATTTGATAATCAATCCAAGGGTACCATGTGTCTTTTACTTGGTCTTCCATAGATGACAAAAAAGTATAAAATGAGGTAACTATCTCATTGCAAGGGTATTGCATTTTAGTTTACTAACTTAACCATCGGAGTGCTAAAGTCGGAATCATTTCTTTAGTCTTGTATATGAAGATGACGGAGGATCAAGTTAGGATTTTTGAGAAGTCTCGCTTATTTGGGATGGATCAGATGTGATATAAAATAATTAAAATGAATTAATAATTATATTTCCTCTTTTAATGCATAGTTATATTTGAGTGAAGTGAAGAATTTGGCAACAATTTTGTGAGACTTTGTTTATTCAAAAACAATGCATGTGATTAAGAATGGCAATAGAGCAGAACAAGTTCGATCAAACTCAAGATTCTCCTGCTATAAAAAATTCAATCTAAGAGTAGGTCGCGTCGTTCTGGCCTAGCTAAAACTGAACAAGACCAACCCACATGAACCCGATTACCTTGCTAAGTGTAGATTTTTTTGTAATGCATTACTACTATGGTGTCCATTATTGACAGGACATGACAACACGATATGAAAATGATACCAAACTAATGAGTTTTTGTTCAACCTTATCGTATCCGTGTCATGTTCGTATAAACACGATAAAAATTTACAGATAGAATGTTAACATACTAACGACCGGTTAATTTGTAAGTGACATAGTGACACGGTAAGGAAACGATAATGACATTTATATGTTAGTGTGTTGGGAAATTTATTGTTTAAATTTGGTGAATGCCATATAAAACTTAGACTAGAAAGTTGGCACCCCATTTTCCTTGTAATTTGTATTGTAATAGATAGGGTTGTATAAGCTGAGTTAAGTCAGCTATGCCTGGATATACAAGAAGTCAACTGAAGACTACAATGAAGACTCCGTTGTGAAGCAGCTGAGTATGGCAAGGAAGAGATGTCTTGAACTCGACTGAAGGAGTATCAGCTGTGATACAATGTATGAAGAGTCAGTCAAGTCAGCCAAAGAAGACAAGCCAAGTCAAGTTGAAGTGACAGGTGAGTCTTTCAATCATTGGAGCAGACTCAAGTCACCTGGGAAAAAAGGCGGTGCAAAGAGGAGTTAATCGAAAAAGAATCTGTTGCACAAAAGTCAAGAATATTACCTAAACAAGTAATACTTCCATGCTGCCATGTCTTAAAGTGCTAAGTCCCAGAAGCGTGCAATAGGAATAAACCAATGGGAAGCACTGCACCTCGTGTCAGACTCTGAAAAGCTGGACATTCATTTAATACGAGGAAAGGTCTACATCTCAAGATTGAAGATCAAGAAAAGACAAGCCAACGAACACAAGTGACTTTTGAAAATTAGCCTATCTCTTCAACGGGCAGAATTTTGAAAGTTCACTATAAAAGGCTGAGGAATCACTTTGAGAAAACGTTACAACCTTGCATACCTGAGCATTCAAGCAATTATTAAGAACTGTAACCTGCAATATATTCTCAAGCTATTCAAGAAAAATCCTCAAGCCTAAATCTCAAAGGAAATCGATCCAACACTAAGCTGTGAAGGAAAGACGACTTCAAACTGTTGAAGAGGAAACTTTTGAAGAATCAAAAGGGGTCTAATTCCAAGGAGGATTGTAGAAAGGTTCAAGGTCGAACCAGTCTCAAGTTATTAGAGGGCTTCGTGATCAAATCCAAGAAGCTTGAGCAAGTGAGCTGAAGTAGCAAAGCAAGCGCCCTATGAAGAAGTTGAGTCGGACGAGAAGCCATTTTGTGTGACCAAGGCATCTCCGATCGAGTCCCAAAGGATCAAGTCACTTTGTGTGATCAAGACTTGTATCCGGGACCGATAACCACTTTGTACTGATTAATACTTTGTGGATTCCTCCAGAGTTGGAGAAGAGAGGAGTAGAAGAATTACCCCATCTTCGAACCTCTATAAAAATTATTGTGTCATTTACATTTCAGCATTTTTATATCTACATATCATTTTATATTTGCTGATAATTTGCTATCCAACTGATAATTAACAAAGTGCTAAAACCAAGTGTTAAAACAAACTTAAACCAAATTCAAGGGTGTTAAGTCTTCCACTGAAAATCTCATCACAACCAAGTTAAGTATTAGACTAAGCAGCTGAGTTATTCTATCAACAGCTCAATAGAGTCTGTTGAGTGGCTAACTCTGCTGGTTAACTAACTTAGTTGTCCCTCAAGGACATAGCTGTGAAATTAACTCTGTATTATTTTAAAAGGATTAAAATCGAAAAGTTGGTAAGGTTTATTCAACCCCCCCTTCTAAACCTTACTCACACCCCAAGTGGTATCAGAGTGGTTGGTTCATTGAGCCTTCCGCACTGGTTACTGAACTAGATCTCTAATCTTTCATAGAAGTTTTTAACACTTGCCATTTCTAAATCATATCTTTTATTCAGCAACGTTATTATCATGGAAGTAAATTTGACACGCATCCCTATGTTCACTATTGAGGAGTTTGATGACTGGAAAATTCGTAGGCAGGATCATCTATCTGCTTTACATGATGAAATGTGGCTAGTGACAGAGGATGGGCTACTGCAAATATTGAAAGTGAACACAGCTGCAAGGAGAGTAGCTGCAGCCAAAGGAGAAGAAGTTGTAGCTGAAGCAAGACCAGCCTTAGTTGAAAAACCAAGGACTGAATGGACCAATGATGACAGAAAGAGATACAACTTGGACAATGTGGCCAAGGATATTCTCTACAAGACTCTGGACAAAGCAATGTTCAATAAAGTCAAATCATGCAAAACAACAAAAGAAATATGGGATAAACTAACTTTAATTTGTGAATGATCAGAGCAAATTAAGGAAAAAAAATTATCTGTTGTTTATCAAAAGTTTGAAAACTTTAAAATGCTTGCAGGTGAGACAATGGATCAGCTGGATGCTAGATTTACTGAAATCACAAATGAGCTCTCAGCACTTGGAAAGGAATACACACAGAAGGAGGTGAGTATGAAGATTCTAAGGAGTCTCCCAGCTGAATGGGAATGAAGACCATGGCTCTAAGGCACTCGATAGACCTATCAAAAACATCCAATCATGAACTATTCTCAGACCTCAAAGCTTATGAATTTGAGCTGAGAAGAAAGGATTAAGAAGAGACAGTTGTACCCAAAACAGCTGCACTTTTAGTCAAAGATGGAAAGAGAGCTGAGGTTAAGGAAGCTATTGACCAGGAGGAAATTGCCTTGATGGTTAAAAGATTTAACAAGTTCTTCAACAAGAACTATAAAAGAAACAAGGGTGAATCCTCTAGGAGACATTCATCTCCCTCCAATTCAAGGAAAGATAGGCCACCCAAGAGAGCAGAGCATCAAAAAGTTGAATACTAGAGAGCTGATAATCCAAGAATGGAAAGAGCTGATCAAAGAGCTGAGAACCTGTGCTGGAACTGTAGACAACCAGGTCACTATGCCATTAACTGTCCCTATCTTGTAGTCAATAAATACATGAATGAAGAAGAAAGAAGAGTCTTCAGAGAAAGAAGACAAGAAAAGAAAAAGGCCATGTTGGCTGCAGAGACTGCTGAGACAGCTAAGTCAAAAGATACAGCAGACTCAGAGAGTAGTGAAGTTGACTACTCGAGTGATTCTGAAGAAGAAGCATTAATCTGTCTAATGGCTAAAGAACAAGATCAACCTGACCAAGAAGATGAGGTACACTCTAACTCATCTCACTCGATTCTAGTGATAGTGATCGTGACACACACACTTCATCACCCACTCGATCTTTATGATTCATTAGGAAAAATGATGAAAGACTTTGAGCACATTAAATCCTCACACACACTATTAAATGAGGAAAACAAAAAATTTCAAAGCCAAAACTCACAATGGTGACTAAGGAGCCGAGTACTCTAAGTCACATAGCCGATGAGAACAAAGAGTCAAGGTCGAAAAATGCTAAACTAGTAGCAGAGATAGTCGCTATAGAAAAGAGGGAAAATGATCTCAAAAATGTGATTGCTTCATTCACAAAGGCATCTAAATCATTGGATGACCTTATTATGAGCTAAAAAGAATGTGGAGATAAGACATGCATAAGATTCAATTCCTTTGTGCACAGTCAAACTCCCAGAGTGATCTTGGAAAAAGGATCTTCAAGTAATGAAGCATCTCAAATTCCCAAGACACCAAATGTTGCACCCACATTCACTCCAAAGCACAATCACAAACAAACTGGCCTTGGATATAAAGGAAAAGGAAAACAACCAGTTGAGTATGCTGAGAGGACAACTGAGAAGAAATCTAGCAGAGTTCCTCAGCAAACTCCAAACAGGAAGTACTATCTGAGAAGAAACAGAGCTACCAGAAGCCCCAGCAGTTCTATCAAAGGAACACATAGGATGGGAATGGTAGAAATTATCCAAGCCAAGCTGATTGGAATATTGTGACATATCAGCAAAGATCTATGGAATACAAGCCTAATTGGCAAAGACCTAGACCTCAGCAAAGGTCATTCCAAAGGCAACAGAGCTATCATCAGCACACATATGCACCCAAGCACTACACTCAGAAATATCACAATTACCCAAAGAAGGCAATTGCTAAAACACACACACATGCATACGACAAAAGAGACAATTTGTATGAACCTAAAGCCCCCAAGCAATTTGCCAAAGTGAATTATGATTATGGCACAGATAGATGGCAACCACTTAAAGTCAGATCATTTGGCTATAGGTTGGTTGGATCATCTTACAGCACTAACCACTCAGGACCCAGACAAGTATGGGTACCTAAAAACTGATTTCCTTGATTGCAGGTTCAAGGAACAGCTAAGTGCCAAGGAACCTGGTACATGGATAGTGGCTGTTCCAGACACATGACAGGAAACAAGAAAAATCTATCAAAATTCAAGGAGATTAGAGGCGCAAAAGTCATATTTGGAGGAAATGAAGCTCCAGGGGAAATAATAGGCATTGGATCCATCAAGAAAAATGGATTAGAAATCACAGATGTTGCATACGTTGAAGGCCTCAACTTCAACCTGTTAAGCATCAACCAACTCTGTGACAAGGGCTATAATGTTGGATTCAATATGGGAGTGTGCCAAATCAAGGACACTGAATCAAATGAAGTAGTGTTGCAAGGATCCAGACAAAAGAACATGTATATGGTAGATTGGTCGACTGCCACCCCAAGCACTTGTCTGCTAGCAAAGAGTACAACCGAATCAAGTTGGTTGTGGCACAAGAAGCTGAGTCATCTGAATTTCAAGACAATTAACAAGCTTGCAATGAGTCATCTTGTGGAAGGTCTGCCTGACTCAGTGTAAAAGAAAGAAAGTGTTTGTGATGAATGTCAGATGGGAAAACAGATCAAATCATTGTGGAAGGTCCAGTTGAGCCAGCTAGCATAAGTGGAAAGAAATACACCCTAGTGGTGGTGGATGATTATTCAAGATATACATGGACAATTTTCATGTGTAAAAAGAAGGAAACTTTGCAGAAGTTACCTCAGCTGATGAGAAAAGTTCAAAATGAGAAGAGTCAAATCATTATTAAGATAAGGTCTGATAGAGGAACTGAGTTTGTCAATGGGATAATCACTCAGTATTGTGTTGAAAATGGTATTGCTCATGAATTATATGCAACAAGGACTCCACAAAGATAATGGAGTAGCGAAAGAAGAAAGAACTCTCAAGGAAGTCGCAGGACCATGTTAGTCAAGTCGGCCGCTTAAAAGATTTTGGTCAAGCCATAAACACTACATGCTATACTCAAAATAGATGCATGATTAACAGACGGTGATTGACAAAGACTCCTATGAAATTTGGACAGGAGAAAGCCAAATGTTGCATATTTCAGAATATTTGGATGTAAATGCTTCATCCACAACAATGGCAAGGATAACCTAAAGACTTTTGATGCTAAAGCTGATGAAGGTATCTTTTTAGGTTTCTCAGCTGAAAGCAAAGCCTATAGAGTGCTGAACAAGAGGACAATGGTCACAAAGAGTCTATCCATGTGGTTTTTGATGAACCTAATGTAAATGGAGAAGACATTTAAGAGTTAGCTGATAAGCTAAATCAACCAACTATGCAGAAGAGTCCCTATATTGAAGCTGAAGCTAGAGCAATCAACCAAGATGAAGATGAGACTGTTGAGTCTCAAAGACAGCTAGAGAATCTGCAGCTGAATGATAATGAAAGAGCTGCTCAAGACAAACACAAACCGCAAGACGATCGAACCCGGTGATTTACTCCAACTTGATGTGAGATGGCCGAGAGACCATCCACCAGAGCTAGTTATTGGAGATGTAAGAGATGGTGTAAGAACCAGATCCAGAGCTCAACAAGAAGTAATGTCCACTTGTTTTATTTCCCAAATAGAGCCAAAAGATGTGTCCCAAGCATTGGATGACACACATTGGATTCAAGCCATGCAAGAAGAACTGAATAAGTTTGAAAGAAACAAAGTATGGGAATTGGTGCAAAGACCAACCCACCAAAATGTTATTGGCACAAAATGATTGTTCAGAACAAAATGAATGAGGAAGGTTCTGTGGTAAGGAACAAAGCAAGATTGGTAGCCAAAGGGTATTGCCAAGAAGAAGGAATAGATTTTGATGAAACATTTTCTCATGTTGCAAGATTAGAAGCAATAAGGATGTTTCTTGCCTATGATGCACACAAGAACTTTATTGTATATCAAATGGATGTGAAAAGTGCATTCTTAAATGGATTGTTGGAAGAAGAAGTCTATGTTGAGCAACCTCCAGGTTTTGAGCAGAAGACTCTTGGAGATAAGGTGTACAAGCTCAAGAAAACTCTATATGGATTGAAACAGGCACCTAGAGCATGGTATGATACATTATCTCAATTTCTGACAGATAATGGATTCACCAAAGGCAAAGTGGATAGAACACTCTTCAGAATTCAAGATGGAGAGAGTATACTGCTTGTTCAAATATATGTGGATGGTATCATTTTTGGATCCACAAACTAAGAGCTGTGTGATAAGTTCTCAAACCTCATGCAAGGCAAATTTGAAATGAGCATGATGGGAGAGCTAACATTATTTTTAGGACTTCAAGTTAAACAGCTGAAGGATGGAACCTTCATAAGTCAAACAAAGTATACCAGAGATTTAATGAAGAAATTTGGTATGGAAGAGAAGTCTTCTGTGAAAATACCAATGAATACATCAGTCAAGATGGATATGGATACAGATGGTAAGCCTGTAGATCAAACCAGATATAGAGCACTCATTGGATCACTGCTCTATTTAACAGCAAGTAGGCCAGACATCACCTTTGCAGTAGGAGTATGTGCAAGATTCCAATCTACTCCAAAAGAAAGTCACATGACTGCAGCTAAGAGAATCCTAAAATATTTGAAGGGATGCAAAGAAGTTGGCCTATGGTATCCAAAGGAAGGTGGATTCAAGCTAATTGGTTATTCAGACTCTGACTATGCTGGATGTAGAGTTGACAGGAAGAGTACTTCGTGTACATGTCGATGCTTGGAAACAGATTTGGTTTCCTGGTTTAGCAAGAAGCAAAACTCAATAGCCACATCCACAATCGAAACCGAGTACATAGTCATGGGCAAAATTGTTTAGCAGCGCAAGTCTTATGGATGAGACAACGGTGAGAGATTATGAAATTGAAGAAAAGAGATTCCAATTATGTGTGATAACACAAGTGCTATTGCAATCACTCAAAATCCTCGTGTTGCATTCAAGAACAAAGCACATTGATGTCGAGATATCATTTCATAAGAGATCATGTTGTAAAGAAAGACATCACCTTGAATACATCTCAACCGATAAAAAATTAGTCGACATATTCACAAAGCCCTTATGTGAATCAAGATTTGAAGAGCTTAAGCATGAGCTAGGGTTAATTGAGCTGAGTTGACACTAAAAAGACTTAATGAGAAGAGATGAAACATAAAAGATGAAAATAGAGCAAATTTCATAAAACCCAAGTGAATCACCAGATCGGAAAGTCACCAGATCGAGTTAGCCGACAATTTGAGTCACTATATGAATAAAGAGAAGAAGAGTCATGGTCGATTAAGGAGTAAGTTCGAGTCATTTATGAGCTAAGTGACAAAAAAGCAAATCGTTTTTAATGAGCGGGAATGTTTTTAAGGATGATGTCGCAGCGTAATAATGACGGATGCAGTCAAAAGTCGCATAAAGAAGCATATGATTGGATATAAATGCTGCCGCATTAAATGTGAGCAATTAAATGCAAATGAGACGTGCTAAATTTGAACTGTTGATCTTGATCAAAATTTCAAAAACCAAAAACACGTCCTTTCATACCCCTTATATACTCTTTTGTTCAGTTTTTCTCTCACTTAAACTGTTCATCTTTCCAAGGCAAAGAAAGCAATTATCTTTTCTCTCAAAACCATACCAGTCTTCAAAGCAAGTTCGTCAAGTTTCGTTCAGCAAAAATCACTGAAATGGCACCAGCACACGATTTTACTAAGCTCGCAAAGCAAATCCACACCGGGTCAACCGTGGATATTGAAGGGATGATAAAGCAGGGTTTCGATGAAACCCTTGTGAAGAAGATAGCTGATAAGATTCAGAAATCCGGGCTGAAACCCTTTATCACATTGGAATACCAAATGACGTACGTAGATGAGGTCGCCCAGATCTACGTAAATGCTGAGGTGCAGGACGAAGGGATTAAATCCTCCGTCCACTGCAAGGACATTCTAATCACTGCAAAGGACCTTGCGGAGCACTATTTATTGCCATCGGAGGGCATGCCGGAGATATATGAAGTGACGTTGATTTGGTCATTGCCGCATGGAAGGAAGTGGCCAAACCCGAGTGTCTTTGCAAAAGTTGTCTACACAAATTGACAAGAAGTCATTGAAGTATGATTATCATAAATTGCTGGACATCGTTGCCAAATGTGTAGACATGAAGTTTGGAAGCTTCAATCAGCTGTCTAAAACCAAGCTGATCGTCATGGCCGCAATCATGGAGGAAAAGAAGGTCAACTAGGCGAGAACTCGCCTCACATCGACTGCGCGCTGAATCGTTGCAAATAAGTCCTTCAAGGACGATGGGTCATTTGGAGGATCTCTGGGCTATGGCCTTGTAATTGGCCACTTGATGGAGGTGAAGGGTGTTCCACTCCCACATGGAAAGTTGTTCCATGTCAACAAGAAGATGTTCCGGGCAAACCTTTCGGGATCTCAAAGGAGAGCCTATGCCAAGAGGCGAGATACTGCAAGTGGGGAATCGGTGATCCTGAAGAAACAAACATTTTCCTCCCAAGAAGAAAAGCTGCCCATGCATTTTGCAAAAAAGATAGTTGCCCCGCAACAAAGAAGAAAAGACGCACCCCCCTACAAATGAGTCACCGCCCGGTACGTGTCTCCCGCTCTGCGGCCGAGGGCGGAGAAGGAAGCTCAAATACCTTATCCAACCATCAAGAAGAAGAGGATCGCCAAGCCAAGAAAGGCAGCTCCTCGGACAAAGAAAGATGCACCGCCCCCGCCACCAAGGAATCGAGGAAGCCGTATCCGAACCAGTAAATTCCTCGGTAAGGACAAAAAAAGAAGACTCACCAAGCGTTGAGCTTGAGAAGACAAAGAGTCGCCACTCACCGAAAAGATCTCTCGAGATCGTTGAAGAAGTGCAATCTCGTAAATTATTGATGAAACACCAAGTCTGCCGAGGCCGATCAGAGGCAAATTGAAGACCCAGTGTGGGGACAGAACAACCGAGTAACAAGAAGCCAAGAAAGCAGAGATCTTTGAGGGCGAAGAGCAGCAGAGTTTGCTACCCTCTATTTCTGAAAAGGAAGGGCAACAGGGAGAGGATGAAGATGATGATGTAATCATATGCTCTCCATTGTACCCAGACATCCAAAATCGTCTAAGAGCATGGAGGAAATGGAAGCTGAGTCACTCTAGGGTGCAGTTTGAACACCCAAAGTTTATTGATGAGGAAGAGGAACTCTTCAGGTTTTTTTGAAATTGATACCGTACTGCAAGCCCTGGATGAGGATAACTGTATTAATATGCTGCAAATTCGGAAGGAAAACGAACAGGCAAGAGCAGCTGAGGAAGCAGAGGCGTGTGAGAAAGCCAGCATTTGTCCTCTTACTAGAACCATCG
The DNA here is from genome assembly GCA_016081115.2 of Rehmannia glutinosa. Lineage (NCBI taxonomy): Eukaryota > Viridiplantae > Streptophyta > Magnoliopsida > Lamiales > Orobanchaceae > Rehmannia > Rehmannia glutinosa. The sequence continues at coordinate 39,851 of JABTTQ020003230.1, forward strand.
ATCACACTCATCCGCATATAGATGTTCTTTCAGAAAGTGATGAGGATGTGGATCCGGTTGCTGCAAAGGAGAAATTGGATATGCAGCAAGCCATGCTGGAGTCCAAAATGATGCATGAGCAACAGCTGATGGAAGGACCAGGAGAGTATTCCAAATCACAGCTGTAAATTGATCCGTTGGGAGTGGTGCAGCAGATTGCCACAGTTATTGTTGCAACCTCTCTTCCCGATTCACTCAAGACGGATCTAAGGAACCGGCGATGACACCGGGAACTTGGGCACCCAAGTTGAGCCAACCTCTGTTGAAGATGTCTTACCACCTGCCCCCACGGCTGAACACTCATCTGACAAAGCCGGGAGTCTGGAGCAGAGTAACCCCACACTAAGTCACTCAGCTGGTGCGACAACTGAGGGGGAAACTCACTCCACTGCAACTAGGTCGGAGGATGTCGCAGAGATGACTCCACCATGCGAAAGGAGGCGAAGTGGAGAAGGAAAAAGAAAATGAACAAAAAGAAGTTGTCACCGACTTAAGCTCGGACGGTTGAGTCTGTCTCGGTGAAGTGCACCGACTTTGCAGCCGAGGACGTCGCCGATGTAGTCGAGGCACGGGATGGATCTCGCCTCGGGAGTTAACACTGGCAATGAAAGTGCAATCCACGGAGTTGAGACTCTGTGTATGCCACCACGAAGACCCTAAGACAGTGATTGGCCGAAGGGATTGTCCAGTGCCTTGCCTGCAGTTGAGACTGCAGGGAGGTAATGAAGGTCCGAGGAGGTTGAGACTTCCCAGGTAAAGAGGCGAAACATAGAACATCCCTCCTGCTCACATTGATGATTCTGAGAAGGAGATAAGTGCTCTTCATGATTCCCAAGACAACCCTGACATATCTTTTATGGGATCCGGTCAAGATGGCCGAGTCCTCCCTCGCCGCAAATCAAAAAGACTCAGCTAAGGATGATCTACCAAGTACGAGCAAGCCAGACTTCAAAGCTGCTCGACAAACGTTCAATTTTGATGATGAGCCAATCCCTCAAGTCTCATCATCTTCTGATGACACTACTGATATGGCCGAGGAACAGTTAAGTCAAATGGATAAATCAGCTGAGACCGAAGAAGTTGTTAAGACAAATGAGGCTCGGCCAAACTGGTCAACACCATCAAAGGCCCCACTGTGAATCATCATCAATCGAGCAGGCTACGAGCTGCAGAGACCACCTCGGCACAATTTCTCAAGTGCGAGACGATACTTATGAAGAAGTATTTCCTTTCTCTCATGAATTGCCCGTGCTTGAAGAAGAAACTGCAAGAAAACAAAGGCTCTACACCATCCAAGAAGACCCTATAATCCCTACTGATTCGATTGTGCCAGTTGATTTCAATTTCATTGCAGAGTGGCCGACACCGGTGACTCAAGTCGACAAGTGAGATGCGTGAAATCTTCAAGAAAAATGCGCTGTGAAGAGATTGAGAAGATTGAACGGCACCAAGCCTCTCTCGATCTGCGCCGGACAACAGAGATGCCACTCTCACAAACAGACTTGAGAGGAGTGGTGGTCGAGAATAAGGGAATGGTCTCAACAGAGTGCCATGCGTCTCGAGCAAGTTCGCTACTTCAAGGCACTATACAAATGAATCTTTGGTATGGAGTCCGACAATGCCGACATAAAGGCGAGGATGCAGACCTATATGGAGAGATTGCATGCCTCCCATACAACTAAAATGGAGTTCCGCATGAATTTCATCGCAAAGAACTTCTCAGCGTCGAGGAAAACATGAATGCTAAATTCAAACCTTCTTATGGTGAAATGAAACTGGTGGCGGTTAGTCTAAAGCCACCCACTCAGAATTCGAACAAAGATACTCCCGCAGCAGACTCCAAGCAAAATTCACTATCCTATCAAGATCGACTTCATGCTTTTGGTATGTTCTCAGGGGTTCCTCTCTCCTTTGATGATGCCAAAAAGGGGAAGAGGAATACCGTAAGATGCTTAAGGGGACGGTTGGTCGAAGGAAAGGAAAAGCTTGGCCGCAGAGAAGAAAGAAGATAAACTGTTGAGAAGAGGAAGGAGAAGGGAAAAGTTGAGGGGGAAATGTAAAAGGATTTGACATTGATGATTCCGAAATCCTCAAAGAAGGCCACGTCACGCCCAAAACTCGCGTCATCAAAGAAACTTCCCGTAACTCGCTCTATCACCGCTTCCGCCTATGTCTCATAAGAAAAATATTGTAGAAGCGTTAGAGAGATGGAGGATTTTGACAAAAGAACGGATGCCCGTGTTGAAGAGATGTTAAAACAATTTGGAGGCATTCCGGCAGGAAAAGATACGATGTTATTTCGGACGTCGGAAATGAGCCTAGATCAGTTGATGAATTCAAAATGCTCGAATCGAAGGATACTTCGAGAACATGTCCATGGCCCAAGCCTGGGATCTTCAGGGAAAAAGGCCTTAAGTGTGTGAAGAAGGTCGATAGAGCAGACTCTGGCGGATCAACAGACTACAAGCAGCAAGTTAGCTGACAAAAGGAAGGCTCCCGTACAATATACACCCAGAGGAAGAGGAAGAAGTAGTGGAGGAAGAGGTTTCAGACCTAGACCTCTACCCAAAAACATTGAATACATAGATCCAGGAAAGAAATGAGGGATCTATTGGGCTGGATATGATGCCATAGCAAACCGGGAAGTGGAGAGGAAAAATGTTGAGTATGTTAAGAGAATCGAAGAAGAAAATAGAAGGCAAACTCAATTTGTGGGAAGAAAGGCAAGAAAGAAAGAGAAGAGACGATGCTGCAAAGAGAGAATACGAGAAAAAGAAAGCAGATGAAGAAGAAAAGAAGAGAAAGAGAGCAGAGGAAGACAGAGCTGAAGAAGAAAAAAAGAGGCAGCGAAGGCGATGAAGTGTTGTTGTCCAACCCTTCATGTAGTTTACTATTGTAAATGCATATATATGTAAGTCTTCTGTACGTTGAATAAAAAAATTGTAATTTCTATACTTTTGCGTAGATATAGAATGATATGTTTGCTCTAATACACATTGTAAACAGTTGTGTAAAGTACAAGAATGTGATGATCAATAAAAAGATTGATTCTACGCATACATTCTCTGTTACTGCATTGTCTGTATGTATCTTTGATGCTTACATTTTGTTTGTATGTTTAAGTTTTGGCATCATCAAAAAGGGGGGAAATTGTTGGGAAATTTATTGTTTAGATTTTGATGAATGTCATATAAAACTTAGACTAAAAAGTTGGCACCCCATTTTTCTTGTAATTTGTATTGTAATAGATAGGGTTGTATAAGCTGAGTTAAGTCAGCTATGCCTGGATATACAAGAAGTCAACTGAAGACTACAATGAAGACTCCGCTGTGAAGCAACTGAGTATGGAAAGGAAGAGATGTCTTGAACTCGACTGAAGGAGTATCAGCTGTGATACAGCTGTATGAAGAGTCAGTCAAGTCAGCCAAAGAAGACAAGCCAAGTCAAGTTGAAGTGACAGATGAGTCTTTCAATCATTGGAGCAGACTCAAGTCACCTGAGGAAAAGGCAGCTGCAAAGAGGAGTTAACTGAAAAGAATCCGTTGCACAAAAGTCAAGAATATTACCTAAACAAGTAATACTTCCATGCTGCCATGTCTTAAAGTGCTAAGTCCTAGAAGCATGCAAAAGGAAATAACAATGGGAAGCACTACACCTCGTGTCAGACTCTGAAAAGCTGGACATTCATTTAATACGAGGAAAGGTCTACATCTCAAGATTAAAGATCAAGAAAAGACAAGCCAACGAACACAAGTGACTTTTGAAAATTAGCCTATCTCTTCAACGGGCAGATTTTTGAAAGTTCACTATAAAAGGCTGAGGAATCACTTTGAGACAAAGTTACAACCTTGCATACCTGAGCATTCAAGCAATTATTAAGAATCAGAACTCCGCAATATATTCTCAAGCTATTCAAGAAAAATCCTCAAGCCTAAATCTCGAAGGAAATCGATCCAACACTAAGTTGTGAAGGAAAGACGACTTCAAATGTTGAAGAGGAAACTTTTGAAGAATCAAAAGGGGTCTACATTCCAAGGAGGATTGTAGAAAGGTTCAAGGTCGAACAGTCTCAAGTTATTGGAGGGCTTCGTGATCAAATCCAAGAAGCTTGAGCAAGTGAGTTGAAGTAGCAAGGCACTACCCATGAGAAGAAGTTTCGAGTCGGACAAGAAGCCATTTGTGTGACCAAGGCATCTCCGCACTAAGTCCCAAAGGATCAAGTCATTTGTGTGATCAAAACTTGTATCCGGGACCGATAACCACTTTGTACTCAGACGATCAATACTTAGTGGATTCCTCCAGGAGTTGGAGAAGAGAGGAGTAGAAGAATTACCCCATCTTGAACCTTTATAAAAATTATTGTATCATTTACATTCAGCATTTTTATTTCTACATGTCATTTTATATCTCACGATAATTTGCTATCCAACCGATAATTAACAAAGTGGTAAAACCAAGTGTTAAAACAAACTTAAACCAAATTTAAGGGTGTTAAGTCTTCAATAAAATCTCATCACAACCAAGTTAAGTATTAGACTAGCGGTTGCGTTATTCTATCAACAAAATTGACTCAATAGAGTCCGCTGAGTGGCTAACTTTGGTTAACTAACTTAGATGTCCCTCAAGGACATAGTCATGAAATTAACTCGTATTATTTTAAAATAACTAAAATCGAAAAGTTGGTAAGGTTTATTCAACCTCCCCTTCTAAACCTTACTCACACCCCTGGGATCTACATAGTGACACGATAATGACACGTTTACCCGTGAATGACACGATAACCCGATATTTTGTATGTTTGTATTGTGTATTATCATGTCATATCGTAATTTATTGTCGTGTATTAACATGAAAATTAATTTTCTTTTTGTTTTTGACTTATCGTGTCAAATCGTGTTGTTTCAACACGAAAAATTTCGTGTTCCGTGTATGAATAGATCATTATTGTGTCGTGCTCGTGTTTAATCTTATCATGTAGTATTGTTATCGTATCGACACGAAAAATGACACGATTGTACGATTTGCCACCCATAATTACTTAGCCAAAGATAACAAAAGAAATACAAAAAGGGAAATTGGATGAATGGAAATAAAAAATGAAATATAGTAAGGCCAAATTAAATAATAACTGCAACACATAGTTTATATTTTTAAAAAAGGTAATATTGGGTGGCTCACATCAAATATAATAGAATCTAAAAAAAGTTAAAATTTAAGGTCATGTATGATTATGTTTTCATAGTCAATTTTCTGTTTCTAGTGTTGAAAAATGAATTTTGAGAATTTATTATTTTTCATGTGAAATATAACTATGTTTGGATGAATGAATGAGAATGAGTTTTTAGTGGATTTGGAAATGCGATTATATTTGGTTAAGTAGTTTTGAAGCATTTTATGTATATAATAATTTGAAAAGTTGATAGTGGTGGGTCCATTTTTAATATTTTAATTTGAGTATATATCATACTCCCTCTGTCCCACTAAGATAGGACATATTTTCTTTTTCGTCTGTCCCAAATTATATGTTTGTTTTCTTATTGAAAGTATTAAATACACAAGAAAGACTAAAATACCCGTATTATGATATAATGGAGGTTTGAGACTAACAATGATATACTCTCATTTAATACAAGGGCAAAGTAGTAAGAACATGGAAAAAGAATATGATCTCAATTATAGTTATTATATTTTATTAATATGTGTGAAATATTCGAGTTGTCTTTCTTAATGGGACTAAGGGAGTATTATATTTATAAAGTCGTGGGTGGTGGTTTAGATAACTATAAATTAAAGTTAGTAATATATCAAGTAGATAAAATTGATAATGTTGGGTCTCATATGTATGATTAGATTGGTTCCATTAGATAGTTATAAATTAAAAATAGTAATATATGAATGTTAAGTTGGTTTTTATACCAATGTATTGAGTATTCTAGACTAGGATTTTGCGGGGTTTTCAAGTATTTTAGCGTCGTTTGAGTCGAGTTTGTGTCATTAGTTGTCGTTTGAGAGTCGGGACAGGTCTTGGATGCCGAAATTGATTAAAAACGATGAAAACATGTTTGGACGGTGAAGATCGCATTATAGAAGTGGAAAAATGGAAAAATATTGAGTAAGATCGAATATAGGCTAAAACCCCCGCGCCGCGGTACGGGGTCGAAATCAAGACATCGGCACGAAGGAAAGGCGCAGCGCTAAGTCAAGCTGCAGCGCTTCAATTCGTGAAAGCAGCGTTCAGTCAAAGTGCTGCAGCACTATTTTCAAAAGGCTGCAGCGCACATACAGCAGCAGACGACGAGAGTATCAGGCGCGCTGCAGCATCATCATCTTATCTTGCAGCAGCATCTGCGCGTTCGGAAGCGTGGTCAATACACAGTGCGCTGCACAAGACCATTCCAAGCGCTGCAGCGCGCTCGACAAAACTGAACGTTGGGCCTTTTATTTCGTGGGCTTTTTGGATGGAATTTTTAGGGTTTCAAGCCTATAAATAGAACAAGGGACGTACAAACAAGGGGTTGGACATTTTGGAGAGCACAAGGGACGATTTTGAGCAAGGAGAAAGAGTTCGGGGACGAGATTCAAGGCATCTACCTTCGGAAACGAGAGAGAAGATTCCTTCCTTAATCATTCCAAATTATTTTTCTAGCATCTTTGTTGAACCCTATCGATGTATAATTATTTCTTCATGAGTTTTTGTACATCTATTATGAGCTAAACCTATTTTTCTAGGGGATTGATGTAACTTACGTTTGGATCTATGTTTTGATTTCCAGTTTATGAAAATCGCATGTTTATTAATCTATTTGTGTTGTTTGATTTGATTGCATCTGGATTATCTGATCAATAATTTAGATTGTTTGGCGTGTTTGATTTGACACTCGAGAGAGGTAATTGAACGCTTGGGCATAGAATAGCACAACCTAGGGTTTCATAGAACCGAGAGGTTTATGAATCTTTTGAAGCCTGTGATAGAATATTCATTGAGCGTATTAGGGTTTAATTTATGATTTTTATAGAGATATCGAAATCAGAAATTGGAACCTAGAATCACTTGGCACTCGAGAGAGGAAGTGATAAACGGTAGGAATATTGGCTTATAGATTGATAATTTGTGATTAATAAACTGGATTGAGAACATAGGGGATAACTAGGTGAAATCAACCCTCTAGAATTCATCTTCTACGTGTTTGATAATTTGTCTGAATCACTTCTTAGTTTAATTTTAGTTTATTTTTAGTTTAATAAATCTTCATCTCTTTCCGATTTCTAGATAGAATTAAGCTATTTTAATTATAGTACTTAGTATAAAATTCGATAACAATCCCTGTGGAGACGATAACCCTACTTTCAAAACCTATACTAAAACTTGACACCGTACGCTTGTGGTAAGAAAATCGCGATCAAGTTTTTGGCGCCGTTGCCGGGGATTGTTTTATCCTATTTTAAACTAATACTATTACCAAGTAGTCTTAATACTAATCTAGACTAGTTTGGGAATCATAATTTTGTTTTTCTCATTTGACTTGTCTGTTTATGCGAGATTCTAAAGATATTAATTTGCTTCCTTTTGATCCAGAGATTGAAAGGACACTTCGAGCACTCCGAGCAACAAAGCGAGCAGAGAATCGAGCAATGGCGTAAGGGGGATGATAAGAATAATGAAATCGGGTCGCAAACGTGCCACCACACTGAGGCACCGAAAGGGCAACCGGGATTACTTTCGCCGACCGTGAACGAGAACTACTCCTAATTGTGCGCCTGCCCATTAATGCAAATAATTTCGAATTGAAACCGGGCCTCATAAGCATGGTTGCCAGAATCGATTTGGGGAGTCCAGTGGATGATCCGAATACACATCCGCCACATTCTTGAAATTTGCGACACCATCAGGATGAATGGTGTGACTGATGAGGCCATTAGATTGAGGCTTTTCCCGTTTTCACTCCGGGATAAGGCCAGGCAGTGGTTACAGATGTTCGCCCCTGGGAGTATTACGAGCTGGGATGATCTGACTCAAAAATTCTTAGCAAAATTTTTCCTCCCAGAAGACACTCCAACTAAAGAGCGAGATAGCCCAGTTCCAACAGATTGATTTTGAGCCGTTATACGAAGCTTGGGAGCGATTTAAAGATCTGTTGCGGAGATGCCCACATCATGGTTATGCAGACTGGCAGAGGGTTCAGTATTTCTACAATGGGCTGAATGGGCATACGAGGACGATACTAGATGCGGCATCAGGAGGTACATTGATGGCTAAAACACCGACTGAAGCCTTACTTCTACTTGAAGAAATGGCCACAAACAGCTATCAATGGCCCTCTGAGAGATCAGCACCGAAGCCAGTTGTCGGTGTTCTTGAGTTGGATACAATGTCAGCTTTGGCAGCTCAAATCTCGAGTCTGACAAAGCAATTAGCAATCATGAATACTGGCAACACACCACAGCAAGCCGCACTTCCACCCGCAGCCGTTCATGCAGCCGCCACTCACGAGGCCGAGCAAGTCAATTATGTGAATAACCGGGATTTTAATAACAGAGGTAATTCATTACCAACTCACTATCACCCGGGACTTCGCAATCATGAGAATCTCTCTTATAGCAACAACAGGAATGTATTGAATCCACCTCCGGGTTATCCAAACCCATCTAGTTCCAATGCACTCGGAGGTGAAAAGAAGCAGTCGCTTGAGGAGATGCTCGGCTCATTCATTGGAGAGACCAGGAATCGAATGAATAGGAGTGAGGCGCAGATTGATGGTTTGAATACTAAGATGAGCACAATGGAGACGCACATTAGGTCGATCGAGACACAAATGGGTCAGTTGGCTACAGCCATGAATTCATTGCAGCAGAAGGGAAAGTTCCCAAGTGATACAGAGGTTAATCCGAGAGAGCACTGCAATGCAATTTACGCGGAAAAGGAAGCAAAAATTCAGCCTGCTCCCGAAGAATCACCTATTTATGCGAAACCAGTGGAATCCAAGAAAATAAAGTTGGAAGATTTTAAGACTGTCTATTTGACAGAGGAGTGTAGTGCAATAGTCCAGAGTAAACTACCTCAGAAAATGAAGGATCCAGGGAGTTTCACTATTCCTTGTACTATTGGAGGAGTTTTCTTTGAGAAACCACTTTGTGATCTTGGGTCCAGTGTGAATCGATATCTCTTGGTCGATGTGACGAGGTTTGGGCTCGGGAGGTGAAATCGTCCAATATCACTTTTTGCGTTCACGATCGATCCATCGCCTATCCGTGGGGAATCATTGAAGACGTGTTGGTAAGAATTAATAAATTTGTTTTTCTGTGGATTTTGTAGTGTTGACGCGAACGAGGAGAAGAAAATACCTATCATCTTTGGGCGACCATTTTTAGCTACATCACGAGCTTTGATCGATGTAGAAACGGGGAGCTAATATTTCGGGTAAATCGGGGAGAAAGTTGTATTCACCATCCATCCAACCAACAAAGCAAAATTTGAATTAAAGGATGGTAAGCAGATGGTTGGGAATATTGTCAAGACATTGGAGGTTGGGAAGTTTCTAAGGGCAATGTGGATAACATGCCTATTGAGCCCCAACTTAAGGATAATCGACTTAGTCGGTCAAGATCAGAACTTAGCGCTTCTTGGGAGGCAACCCAAGCCCCTTTTATTGCTTTCTTAGTTTTAATATAGTTTAGTAGTTGTTTTTGTTTTTTCTGAATTTTTTGCATTCTTAGGAGTAGTAAGTTGCATCACATCCCACCACTCTTATTTGTGCAAATCCCACATATCCCACTCCATCTTCACAAAGGAGCATTATAACACCACACACACCATATTCATCTCCTCCACTCACTATTTGGTATGTTTGCAACTTCCAACACCCACCCCATTTTCCCCATCTTGTGATTTTTGGTGTGATTAGATTGTAGTAGTGCTAGGATAATTGTTGTTGATTTGTGGAGTGTGGATTGGTTGATTTTGTTAGAAATAGGCTTGGTGTTGATTTTTGGGATTGAATTGAGTTATCCATTGCATTCACTATCTTTGCCCAAATTCATGCATATGAGGTGTTTGATAAAATGCCCCAATGACAATTTCACATTGGTTAGTGCTATCTTGCATATCTATGCTTACCTTTTTGACATGGCACTATATTTTCTACTTGGGTGCATTATGTATGTGCTTTGATTTTCGATTTCTCACCCATAACCGAATTCCATGGTTCCACGAGTTTTGTTTTCTTATTTACCTTGCTAGGTTACAAAGATGCAAAGTCAAAAAGGACCGGGCCAAGGTGAAGGGGAGGAACTAGACCACACCTCGAAGGTATACAACACCTTGTGCGCTAGGATGCGTAGTGAGCTTATACGAGACACCTCCTACACGTAGTAGTACCACATGACTTAAGGAGTCTTCGCTCCTCGGCTACCAGGAAAGTCCTTTTTCCCACCTCTCCATTGAGGACAATGTCGTTTTAAGTTTGGGGGGTGCAGTCTATTTTTATTCTTCGAGTCGAGTCTTGAGTTCAAAAAAAAAAAGGAAAAAAAGAGTCTAGAGTAGAGTCAAGTCGGGGCGTTTGTAAAACTGCGAAACTGCATGACTAAGTGAATTTGTCGAATATGAGTTGAACGGTCAAGAGAGCATGTGTTTAAACTGTGATTTAATCTTCTTTCCATTAATTCCATCTATGTGCTTAACGCTGTTGATTTATTTGGGGATGAATTATGCGATTGAGTGGTTCCTTTGTGATCCCACCGGATTCTAGAACTTGTCTGATCACTAGTCGAGGCAAAATCCTAGGTGAAGTAACATTAAGGAAGTGATGTAGGCCATCTTTGAATAAGCTAGAGCCTAAAATTGCCTACCCTTGTATTATATTTTCCCTAGTGTCCCCCTTTGAGCCGTATAAACCCGTTTCTTTGGCAACCAATCGAATACCCAGAGCCTAAATGTGAAAATCCTAATTACCCATCACTCATACATACAAAGTATAGAAAAATGTTGAAGGTTGATGAGGTATGATGATGAGAAGGGTGTGTATTTAATTGAATGAAATTGCCGAGAAAAGAAAATATGAAACCCCATGTACGCAAAAGAATAAGTTTGGGGGTTCCGAAAAAAAAAAAGAATAAGAAAAATCAGCGGGATTGAAGGTTCATAAACATTGGGGATGTCAAAAAGTGAAAGGTAGTTGCTAATTGATGATTCGAATTGATAATTGTGTGTTTGGGTGATTTGAGCTACTTAATTCTATATTTTCCTACCTTACCCTAAGCCCACATTACAAGCTTTAAAAGTCCTATTGATCCTTGTGTTATATTAGCCTACATTAGTGGAGATTAGTGTGAAAGACAAGCCTATGGAGTCCCGGTAAGCATCTCATCTCCATATTCAAAAAGTGGATCATTTTGAAAACACTTGATTGCGTGAGTCTATCTCGGATAATGAAAACGGAGTTGGCATGAACATTCCACCTTCATGATCACTTTGTGAAAATACGTGCTTGGATCGATAGTAAAACGAAATTTGACGAATGAGTTTGGTTGTGAAGTTTCGTGATTGGGTTGTTGAGTCGATCTCTTCATTTTTGTGTTCTTCTTGTTAGTCATTTTTTAGAGTCCGTAATTGCTTGAGGACAAGCAAACGCCTAAGTTTGGGGGTATTTGTTAAGTTGGTTTTTATACCAATGTATGAGTATTCTAGACTAGGATTTTGCGGGGTTTTCAAGTATTTTAGCGTCGTTTGAGTCGAGTTTGTGTCATTAGTTGTCGTTTGAGAGTTTCCGACAGTCTTGGATGCCGAAATTGATTAAAAATGATGAAAACGTGTTTCGACGGTGAAGATCGCATTATAGAAGTGGAAAAATGGAAAAATATTGAGTAAGATCGAGCGCCGTTAGAATGTTAAAACCCCAGCGCCGCAGCGGGGTCGAAATTAGTACAATGGCACAGACAGGGAGTGGAAAAGCAGCGCACTAAGTCAGGTCGCAGCGCCCAATTCGTCAGCGCAGCGTTGAGTCCAGTGGTGCAGCGCTCATCCGGAAGGGTGCAGCAGCACACAAGCAGCAGACAGACGACGAGAGTATCAAGCGCTGCAGTGCAGCGTCCGGAAGCAGGTGGTCAATACATACAAAGGCATTGCAGCAAGACCATTCCAGCAGCAGTCACGCTTCGACAAAACTGAACGTTGGGCCTTTTATTTTGTGGGCTTTTTTGGATGGAATTTTTAGGGTTTCAAGCCTATAAATAGAACAAGGGACGTACAAACAAGGGGTTGGACATTTTGGAGAGCACAAGGGACGATTTTGAGCAAGGAGAAAGAGTTCGGGACGAGATTCGAAGGCATCTACCTTCTGGAAACAGAGAAGATTCCTTCCTTAATCATTCCAAATTATTTTTCTAGCATCTTTGTTGAACCCTATCGATGTATAATTATTTCTTCATGAGTTTTTGTACATCTATTATGAGCTAAACCTATTTTTCTAGTGGGATTGATGTAACTTACGTTTGAATCTATGTTTTGATTTCGTTTATGAAAATCGCATGTTTATTAATCTATTTGTCTTTGTTTGATTTGATTGCATCTGGATTATCTGATCAATAATTTAGATTGTTTGGCGTGTTTGATTTGAGACTCGAGAGAGGTAATTGAACGTTTGGCCATAGAATAGCACAACCTAGGGTTTCATAGAACCGAGAGGTTTATGAATCTTTTGAAGCCTGTGATAGAATATTCATTGAGCGTATTAGGGTTTAATTTATGATTTTTATAGAGATATCGAAATCAGAAATTGGAACCTAGAATCACTTGGCACTCGAGAGAGGAAGTGATAAACGGTAGGAATATTGGCTTATAGATTGATAATTTGTGATTAATAAACTGGATTGAGAACATAGGGGATAAGCTCAGTGAAATCAACCTCTAGAATTCATCTTCTACGTGTTTGATAATTTGTCCGAATCAATTCTTAGTTTAATTTTAGTTTATTTTTAGTTTAATGAATCTTCATCTCTTTCCGATTTCTAGATAGAATTAAGCTATTTTAATTATAGTACTTAGTATAAAATTCGATAACAATCCCTGTGGAGACGATAACCCTACTTTCAAAACCTATACTAAAACTTGACACCGTACGCTTGCGGTAAGAAAATCGCGATCAATGAAGTAGATAAAGTTGATATGGTGGGTCCCGGATGTATAATTGGATGAAAAGATGATAATTGTGATTGATAAGTGATGTATGGTAGTATATATAAGGTTAAGAATAGAAGTTATAGGTTTGAGATATTGTAATAGGTAAAATATGGAAATTGAAAATAATAATTTTAATTGAAAAATTTATAAGCAAGCATGATTCAAATTTTATGAATACTTAAAAGATGAAAATAGATATTTGAAAACATAAACAAACAAAGTCTTAGGCCTTGTATGGTTGTGTTTCCAACCTCATTTTTTTTTTTTCAACGATTTGAAAATGGGTTTATGTTTGTTTCAAAAGTTTTGTTAGAAATGAAGTCATTTTGATTTTTCACTTTTTATGGAAAATATTCTTTTGTAAACACAACCAAACAATTTTTCATTTCAATTACGCAAACTTAGGTAAAAATACACTACAATCACGCAAACATATGTCAAAAATACATTTGAAAAACTATAACCAAACATATTCTTATCTTCAAACAGAAATTCAGACAACAAACCAAACATATTCCCAATTCGCACACGAAAACCAATAAAGTTTGGAAATTTATTTTCTAACACTAAAAACTGGAAATTGGACTTGGAAATACATCCATGCAAGCCCTTAGTGTTCACTTGAGTATTTGTTATGGATTTGAAAATCGAACTCATGCAATTGTTATTCTTACACCAGTATTCATTCATGTACCAAAAACTTATAAATAAATAAAAAGGAAAAACTAGAAAAAGGGAACATATATTTATATTTTGCTTCTAATAGATAAATATAGTATAAAATTTGAAAAGAGAAAAATAGTATAAAAGTTCAGTAGATTTACTAGAGGAATAAATGGTAGCTCATAACTGAGGTGCATGTGGGGTCTACTTTGAAGGGGGGGAGCCGAAGATGGGAAGGATCACGTGGGAGAGCAGCGTGGGTTCACGTGCACAGTGCCCACCCACGTAGGGGCACGTGGGCCCAGCCCCAACGCTCGTGCGTCACACCTTTGTCGCTCCCCTATCCGACACGCACTTGCCTACAATCATTGGATACTCTCATTCCCCATCATACCTTTCTCTTCGCTTTTTCTCCTCTGCTCCCCTACCACGCGCCTTCTTGTCCTCTACTTAACACGCGCCCATAGTTACATGGAAAACGATACTACTCCAGTTCGACTCGTTAAAAACTCGTCTCATATAAACTTAGTTAATAAATAAACCAAATTCAAACATAAGTATTGAAACTCGATAAAAAAACAAAGAAACTTGAAAAATATTTTATATAATTTTACTTAATTCATTTACACAGCGCCAGCGCCACCAGCGCCGGATTTTGCAGCGAAGCGCACCCTAGGTCCAGGTCCCAGGCGGCGCCAGGCGGCCCAGGCCTCCTAGGCGGGCTAGGCGGGGCCTAGGCGGTCAGGCGCCCTATATGTTTTTGTTTTTCCGAAATGCTAGCAAAACGACTCCAACTAGTGAAAGAAAGACCAACAACTCCAAAATTCGGTTTAAGTGAAATTGAATATATATAATTTTCTTAATAAAAAAATGAAACAAAATTTTAGGTCTGGAAATCTTTCCATTGATAATTTGATATTATATAAATCAATGCAATATTTGTTAATGTATTGTATTTTAGATGATTTATAGTTTTATTAGATTATTGGTGTTGAATTACTTTAAACTTTAAAGCTTAAATATTAGATATGTTCAAAAACAATTTAAATATCATTTATAGACTTTACTGTTATGTAGTATGGGAATTATTCATAAAATTGTATATATATTTAAGGCTCCGCCTAGTCCCCGCCTAGGCCTTCTAGGCGCTAGGCCCCTGTCCGCCGCCCGACTAGCGCCAAACGCTTTTTAGAACACTGATTTACACCCTTACATGTAAAGTTGTCTTGTCTATCTAGAAGAAACTTGCACCTGCTATTCATATGGTGATGGGTTTAAGTCATCTGATGGGATTAAGATACTAGCTAGTATCCTCCTTTTAACAAATGGGATTTGGTTAGCCATCAAATTTAATCAATTTATTGAAATCCGATTGTATTAAGACACTAGCCAGTATCCTCATTTTTGTTAAATTTTCTTCTAAATTCAAATTGATCGAGATTGATTATTATAATCAATAATTTTAAAATATTTAAAATTGTAAATTTTCAAATGGCATTATGAAACCTATTTTGAAAATCACATTAAGCAAATAACTATACGAAAATGTGTAAGATACCAAAAATCACATATGAAAACACACCCTTTGCGAGGATTTCGATGAAAAATGAATTTTTAGTTGATGCAAAATGAGTTTTTTTATCCCTTTCGGAGCTTGGAGGGAGCACCCTTCTGGAGATTTTCTCAAAGTTCTTCTTTTCCCCACCTATGTTAGCATTTTCGCCTTCTTTTTCTTTACACGTCTTTGTTGGGAAGAAATAATTTATTGGGCCCATTAGAAGCCCGCAGAGGGTACCCTTATGGAGCTCGTGGGGAACCCTTCAGGAGTTCGGAGGGGGCACTATTTTGGTAAGCATCGTTAGAGAGATTTATTAATGGGGACTCCTTCGTGAGGGAGCCTGACGGCTCAAAAGCTACCTTTAAAACCCAGGCAAGTGCACCTATCGTTTTATAGTATTGTTGAGTACCGAGTGTCATTCCCACGAGGATTGTAAGTACTAATAATTACCGTCTTTTTGTTATTTAATCTAGCAATTTTTAGTTTTGTTTGTTTAATGAAAATGAAAAATAGAGAATTTTAAAATAATTGCAACTTACAAAAGATCAAATAAAAATAGATTGTAGAATTAAGAAATCAAGAGCTAGAAATGTGTTTGAATGTAAATCCTCTAGAATGTTTTTGTGATTTAACAAGATAAAAATACAACCATAATCCCTTAAGCAAAAACCAACCTCTTTTAGTAAAATCTCATGTTTCATGGATCAGTAGAAATTCGATTTAAGTTAAACCTCTATCGAGCGAATAACTTCTAATCTCAAGTTGATTAATCGAAATCTCTTTCTAGTTAAAACCCCAAGACAAAGATTATAACGATTTGTGAATTCCCATATTAGGTTTGACCCTAATCCGGAAGATTTATGTCGCCCTATATCTATGATTGCATGCAACTCTTTTCACTTATATAGGTTCTATTTCACCATGAATCTCTCGATTCCCGGATGAAAAATAAACTTCAAATCAATATTGCGCATATACCAATTTGAATGAATAAAGCATAATATAAGTGAATCACACAAATCATGAAGATTTTATTAAAAACATACAAACCTTAATCACAAATTCATTCTAGAGTTCATTACATTCAAACACTAGAAATTTAGCTACACATGGCTTTGTCAAAAGAGTATACTACACAAGAAGATATGGATAAAATGAACATGGTGTACTTAGCTCTTATTCAAGACCAATACAAGACTTCCTCCTTGGTTGATTGCAATGATGTTGAGCTCCAAGCCTTCTCCTCTATTGCTCTTCAACTTCCAACTCTACCTCTCTTTTATCCTCTCAATGTATTTTGCTTTGAAACTTAGAATATACAATGAATATACAATAAATCTCTCTATCAATGAATACTACATGAATTATGAATATCCTTTCCAACTCAAACTCTTGGCTTTTATAGGCACCATCTTTGTGAAAGAACACATCAATAATGCTAACAAATGCTCCACTTCCATAGTTGTTGGTTGAATCATTGTGTGCACATTCACAGTTGAGTTGGTTGAATCATTGTGTCCACATGACAATTGAGGGAATAATAGAGCTTGGTGCATCAAAATGAGGTGTAAAAATTGCTCAAAGGTTGTCAAAAAGCAAAAATGGAAAGTCTCCATAATTTCCGCCAAAGAAAAACCAGTCTGGACGAAAAGCACGCCCGTGCTTTCAAAGCACGGCCAGGCCGTGTGATTTTCCCGAACACGGCCGAAAGCTTCAAAAGCACGGCCTGGCCGTGTTTGGTACGTCTTGGCCAAAAATTTGCTCGGTTTTGCCCCTCAAAAGCACTGGTCGTGCTTAAAACACACCCCGCCCGTGTTTGATGAAAAGGCCCGAAATGACGCGTTTAGCTTGGGATTTTGAGTGTTTTTGCATCCAGAAACCCCCAGGTATGTTTTGACATGAAACCATGGCCCAAAATTCACCAAAAACAACTCCAAATCATCAACCTACACCAATAAAAGCACCTCGGAGTAATGTGAACTATGTACAATCAAAAATTTATGAAACTAACAATAAAATAACTCAAATCATACTTAAATATACACATAAAACATGTATAAAAAGACCCTTATCAAACCACCTCCAACTTTGAACTTTGCTTGTCCTCAAGCAAAACATTAAATCAATAAGAATGGTTCAATAAATTACAACACACAAGGATTTTTTTTTCAACACATTGAACACAAGCAATCAAGTTCTTAGCCTTCTCAACCCGAATTAACCATTCAAGTACAAACACAGTTTTGCAAAGTGATCGATTGTCAAGACAGATTGTAATATCAGCAGGCATTATTCAAACTTGAAATCATAACTCCACAAATATTGATAGTTATGAATAACATCAATTCAATAATGTCATGAAAATACAAGAATTCAATGGATCATTGTAGTTAGCCTACTAGTCATATAACCAAGCTTCTTGAACTTTTATTGGAATGAGAATTCAAGGAATATACATTCTCCCTTTCGATTTTTTTTTTTTTTTTTTTTTTTTTTAGGTCCTTTCGAGGCATTCTTCCACTAGGTTTATATTTTGAATTTTCGTTCAAACACTCCTAGGGTGGTTTCCCATACTCATATTTGTGTCGCCGTTTTACGTAAAAAGACAAACATGGGGCTCATGAATGCTCCTAGTTACTAAGCAACAACAAATAGAGGAGTATAACCTCGATTGGATTCCCTTTTTTTTTCTTCTTTTTTTTTTCATTTGTTTTTTTCACAAGTTTGGTATAACAACTAGTTAACCACCACTAAATCATGAATTCTCAAACGTTCATAACACTAAGCTTTGTCGTAAATGCCTTAACAAATCAAGTATTATGGAGTTGGAAATCTCAAAATTTAGCACACATCTACATCAATCTATCATAAACAATCAATTGCTTCACATTGAAAACACAAATCAAAAAGTAAATTTTGGTGTAATTGGGCTAAGTTATTGACTAGCAAACACTCAATTTGTAAAAAAAAAAAAAATACCTCTTGTCGACAAACTAAAAATAAAAGCAAGCACACACAAACTAAGAATGTAATTGCACCCACCTCCAACTTTAAAGGTTCACATTGTCCTCAATGTGAAAGAAAGAGATGAATGAACACAAACAAAACACTCAAAAATCAACCACACTAAAAGAAAATAAAAGAGGTGGAAAAGAAAAATACGACCTTACTAGAAGAGTGAAATCGGTATTGAGCGACCATTGGGTTGTTTATTACGGGACCTTCATCGGCATCTTCATACCTAATCAAGGATACACAACTCGAATACCGTGAAATCATCAAATATAATTTTTTTTTTTTGAAAATTTTTTTTTTTATAATACAAACACGGCCGTGTTCGGTACGATTTTTTTTTCGGCAAAAAAAAATTTTGTTTTTAATTTTTTTTTAAAACACGGTCGGGCTTTCCAAGCACGGCCTGGGCGTGTTCGGTACGAATTTTTCCTATAAAACCTTGGATTTTTTGAACACGGTCAGGGTGTGTTCGCGAATTATTAGCGAACACGGGGCCGTGCTTTTAAGCACTGACCAGCAGACCGTTTTTTTTTTAAATTTTTTTCAATCCCCAAGCAATAAAAAAAAATTAAGTAAAAGAGAATGCACACAAAATGCCGGGTTGCCTCCCGGTTAGCGCTTCTTTAAAGTCGTATAGCTGGACCGTTTACCCAAATGTGGAGATTAGTCAGGTGGAGCTTTGGACTTATGAAAATCCCTTAGGTATTTAGTAGTATTACCTCCAACTTTATGCTTCAAAATGTGCTCTTTGAACTTTCCGGTCCCCTTTTCGGGCATAAGCTTCCAACATGGACTTTGAACAACACTTTTCTCCAAGAGATTTTTAGATTTCTCATCGTGCAACGAAATTGAATCGGCAAAAGAACAAGTAGTATCCTTTTCAATATCAACATGAATTTTAAAAATTACTTGTTCATCCCCCACCCTCAAAGTTAATTTTCCTCATGCACACCAATGATTGATTTTGCCGTAGCCAAGAAAGAACGCCCAAGAATTAGAGGAACCTCAATATCATCATGCATGTCAAGAATAACAAAATCAATGGGAATGTGAATTTATCGATCTTGATTAACACATCATTAATAATACCTCTAGGATGTTTAATCGATTTATCGGCTAAGTGTATGTCCATCCTAGTAGGTTTGATTCACTTAATCCCATATGCTTGAATGTTTCATAAGACATCACATTGATACTAGCTCTAAGTCGGCTAGTGCTCTATCAATCAACAGTAAACCATCAATTGTACAAGGGATAATAAAACTTCCGGATCATTACATTTTGTGGTAGATTATTGGAAGAACATTTATCATTCAATTGCACATTTGATAGTTCGTTAAGCTTATTTTCATTAGAAATGATGTCATTTAGATCCTTAGCATGCTTTGAAACAAAGTTGAACAAATGGAATATTAGTATGTAGTTGCTTGAATGACTCAAGGTACTTACCAAATTTGTCCTCCCTTCTATCTTCTTTTTAGACTCAAAGTAAGGGATCTTGGGCTTGTATTCGGCGACCACCTTTTTCATGGGCTTTTCTTCGTGTTTGTCGCCCTTCACATATTTATGCATGGTGGCGTTGGCATAATCATGATCATGTGGAAAAGCGATGGTGATTGCCTTTACGTGCTCCCTTGGGTTTGGCCGGTGTTACCTGGCAAACTTCCTTGTGGCCTTTCGGAAATTATTTTTGCAATCTGTCTATTTGGTTTTCCAGTTATGGATAGATGCCTCTTGATTTCTCAAGGATGTTTCCACCGCCCGAATCGGGTATCTCGTTGATTGCACAAACTTTGTTATAAGATCTTCCAAGTTAGGTTTACCTTGATTTGGTGAAATCCCGGAGACGTGTGTAGATCGGGATTGGGATTAGGTCGTGGTTGGCCTTGGTTTCCCCAACCGAAATTAGGATGTTGTCGCCACCCAGGATTGTATGTGTTGTTGTAAGGATTACTTGGGTAATTTTCGCCTTGATTCCCAACGTAATTAGCCTTTGTTGATGTGAGGTATTGTGTGGGCAGTCCCGATGATTATGCAATCCTCTTAAGTTTCACAAGATAAAACATGCGGCGGTGATGGTTTATGAGAGCTGCTAGATCGTCGATCTTTTGGGTCAAAGCTTCGACTTGTGCGGCTAGTGTAACCACGCTGCATCGCATTATAAACGCCCCACTCGTTAAGTTTACCTCGTCAAACGGATTGCCATTGATAGCCATTCATGGCCATTCCCTCTATCGATCTTGGGCGAACTTCCGGTGTTTTATTGTTCAAAGTTCCCCAGCCCGCGCAGATCAATCATTTGCCTTGTTGACGAGTAGCCCATTGTAAAATGTTTGGACTTGCATCCAAATAGGAAGACCATGATGTGGGCATTTTCGCAGCAATTTTTGAATCTCTCCCAAGTGTCGTACAAAGGTCTCGTCGTCTTCTTGAGTGAATGAAGAGATTTCATTCCTCAATCGTGCGATTTTGGCGGTGGAAAATATTTCAAAAGGAACTTTTCGGCCATGATGCTCCATGTTGTGATTGTTCCCTTTGGCAAAGTATTTAGCCATTGTTTAGCCCATCCCGGAAGAGTAAATGGGAATAGGCGTAACGGATGGCATCGTCGAGACTCCATTTATTTTGAAGGTATCACAAATTTCAAGGAAATTTGCGATATGATTGTTCGGATCTTCGTCCGGTAGGCGTCAAATTGAACAAATTGTTGCACCATTTGAATGACATTCGGTTTGATTTCAAAATTATTGGTCGCAATGGCCGGGCCTTACGATGCTAGATGACGTGACGTCCATGGATGGTTTGGCATAATCATACATAGTTCTTTGTTTATACGCCATGACGAAATCTTTACTTTCGTTAGTATCCTCTTCGTGGTATGTGTTAGTACTTTCCTCTCGTGTTGCTACCGGCGGTGTCACGTTTCCAAATTCGGCGACTTAAATAGGCATACATCGGTAAACAAAGAGAATAAGTATAAACCAAGACTTACAAAGATAGATAAAAAGAAAGATAATGGTAAAGTTAAAAAAATAAAAAAAAAATGATTAAATTAACAAAAATAAAGCGTTCTTAATATTACAATCCCCGGCAACGGCGCCAAAAACTTGATGGCTCAAAAGCTACCTTTAAAACCTTAGGCAAGTGCACCTATCGTTTTATAGTATAGATTGTTGAGTACCGAGTGTCATTCCCACGAGGATTGTAAGTACTAATAATTACCGTCTTTTTGTTATTTAATCTAGCAATTTTTAAAGTTTTGTTTGTTTAATGAAAATGAAAAATAGAGAATTTTAAAATAATTGCAACTTACAAAAGATCAAATAAAAATAGATTGTAGAATTAAGAAATCAAGAGCTAGAAATGTGTTTGAATGTAAATCCCTCTAGAATGTTTTTGTGATTTAACAAGATAAAAATACAACCATAATCCCTTAAGCAAAAACCAACCTCTTTTAGTAAAATCTCATGTTTCATGGACCGTAGAAATTCGATTTAAGTTAAACCCTCTATCGAGCGAATAACTTCTAATCTCAAGTTGATTAACTGAAATCTCTTTCTAGTTAAAACCCCCAAGACAACATTATAACGATTTGTGAATTCCCATATTAGGTTTGACCCTAATCCAGAAGATTTATGTCATCCTATATCTAGGATTGCATGCAACTCTTTTCACTTATATAGTTCTATTTCACCATGAATCTCGATTTCCGGATGAAAAATATATAAACTTCAAATCAATATTGCGCATATACCAATTTGAATGAATAAAGCATAATATAAGTGAATCACACAAATCATGAAGATTTTATTAAAAACATACAAACCTTAATCACAAATTCATTCTAGAGTTCATTACATTCAAACACTAGAAATTTTGCTACACATGGCTTTGTCAAAAGAGTATACTACACAAGAAGATATGAATAAAATTAACATGGTGTACTTAGCTCTTATTCAAGACCAATACAAGACTTCCTCCTTGGTTGATTGCAATGATGTTGAGCTCCAAGCCTTCTCCTCTATTGCTCTTCAACTTCCAACTCTACCTCTCTTTTATCCTCTCAATGTATTTTGCTTTGAAACTTAGAATATACAATGAATATACAATAAATCTCTCTATCAATGAATACTACATGAATTATGAATATCCTTTCCAACTCAAACTCTTGGCTTTTATAGGCACCATCTTTGTGAAAGAACACATCAATAATGCTAACAAATGCTCCACTTCCATAGTTGTTGGTTGAATCATTGTGTGCACATTCACAGTTGAGTTGGTTGAATCATTGTGTCCACATGACAATTGAGGGAATAATAGAGCTTGGTGCATCAAAATGAGGTGTAAAAGTTGCTCAAAGGTTGTCAAAAAGCAAAAATGGAAAGTCTCCATAATTTCCGCCAAAGAAAAACAAGTGCGGACAAAAAGCACGCCCGTGCTTTCAAAGCACGCCAGGCCGTGTTCGCGGATTTTCCCGAACACGGCCGTGCTTCAAAAGCACGGCCTGGCCGTGTTTGGTACGTCTTGGCCAAAAATTTGCTCGGTTTTGGCTCCTCAAAAGCACGGCCGTGCTTAAAAACACACCATGCCCGTGTTTGACTGAAAAGGCCCCGAAATGACGCGTTTAGCTTGGGATTTTGAGTGTTTTTGCATCCAGAAACCCCTGGGTATGTTTTGACATGAAACCATGGCCCAAAATTCACCAAAAACAACTCCAAATCATCAACCTATACCAATAAAAGCACCTCGGAGTAATGTGAACTATGTACAATCAAAAATTTATGAAACTAACAATAAAATAACTCAAATCATACTTAAATATACACATAAAACATGTATAAAAAGACCCTTATCAAACCACCTCCAACTTTGAACGTTGCTTGTCCTCAAGCAAAACATTAAATCAATAAGAATGGTTCAATAAATTACAACACACAAGGATTTTTTTTTTTCAACACATTGAACACAAGCAGTCAAGTTCTTAGCCTTCTCAACCCGAATTAACCCATTCAGTAAAAACACAGTTTTGCAAAGTGATCGATTGTCAAGACAGATGTAATATCGTGAGCATTATTCAAACTTGAAATCATCACTCCACAAATATTGATAGTTATGAATAACATCAATTCAATAATGTCATGAAAATACAAGAATTCATTGGATCATTGTAGTTAGCCTACTAGTCATATAACCAAGCTTCTTGAACTTTTATTGGAATGAGAATTCAAGGAATATACATTCTCCCTTTCAATTTTTTTTTTTTTTGTAGGTCCTTTCGAGGCATTCTTCCACTAGGTTTATATTTTGAATTTTCGTTCAAACACTCCTAGGGTGGTTTTCCATACTCATATTTGTGTCGCCGTTTTACGTAAAAGACAAACATGGGGCTCATGAATGCTCCTAGTTACTAAGCAACAACAAATAGAGGAGTATAACCTCGATTGGTTCCCTTTTTTTTTCTTCTTCTTTTTTTTTCATTTGTTTTTTTTTTCACAAGTTTGGTATAACAACTAGTTAACCACCACTAAATCATGAATTCTCAAACGTTCATAACACTAAGCTTTGTCGTAAATGCCTTAACAAATCAAGTATTATGGAGTTGGAAATCTCGTCAAAATTTAGCACACATCTACATCAATCTATCATAAACAATCAATTGCTTCACATTGAAAACACAAATCAAAAAGTAAATTTTGGTGTAATTGGGCTAAGTTATTGACTAGCAAACACTCAATTTGTAAAAAAAAAAAAAAATACCTCTTGTCGACAAACTAAAAATAAAAGCAAGCACACACAAACTAAGAATGTAATTGCACCCACCTCCAACTTTAAAGGTTCACATTGTCCTCAATGTGAAAGAAAGAGATGAATGAACACAAACAAAACACTCAAAAATCAACCACACTAAAAGAAAATAAAAGAGATGGAAAAGAAAAATACGACCTTACTAGAATAGTGAAATCGGTATTGAGCGACCATTGGGTTGTTTATTACGGGACCTTCATCGGCATCTTCATACCTAATCAAGGATACACAACTCGAATACCGTGAAATCATCAAATATAATTTTATTTTTTTTTGAAATTTTTTTTTTATAATACAAACACGGCCGTATTCGGTACGATTTTTTTTCGGTAAAAAAAAAAAAATTTAATTTTTTTTTTAAAACACGGTCGTGCTTTTCAAGCACGGCCTGGGCGTGTTCGGTACGAATTTTTCCTATAAAACCTTGGATTTTTTGAACACGGTCAGGGTGTGTTCGCGAATTGGGTGACGAACACGGCCGTGCTTTTTAAGCACGGCCAGACCGTGTTTTTTTTTTTTATTTTTTTTTTCAATCCCCAAGCAATAAAAAAATTAAGTAAAGAGAATGCACACAAAATCTAGGGTTGCCTCCGGTTGCTAGCGCTTCTTTCAAGTAGTATATCTAGACCGTTTACCCAAATGTGGAGATTAGTCGGGTGGAGCTTTGGACTTATGAAAATCCCTTAGGTATTTAGTAGTATTACCTCCAACTTTATGCTTCAAAATGTGCTCTTTGAACTTTCCAGTCCCTTTAGGGCATAAGCTTCCAACATGGACTTTGAACAACACTTTTCTCCAAGAGATTTTTAGATTTCTCATCGTGCAACGAAATTGAATCGGCAAAAGAACAAGTAGTATCCTTTTCAATATCAACATGAATTTTAAAAATTACTTGTTCATCCCCCACCCTCAAAGTTAATTTTCCTCATGCACACCAATGATTGATTTTGCCGTAGCCAAGAAAGAACGCCAAGAATTAGAGGAACCTCAATATCATCATGCATGTCAAGAATAACAAAATCAATCGGGAATGTGAATTTATCGATCTTGATTAACACATCATTAATAATACCTCTAGGATGTTTAATCGATTTATCGGCTAAGTGTATGTCCATCTAGTAGGTTTGATTCACTTAATCCCATATGCTTGAATGTTTCATAAGACATCACATTGATACTAGCTCTAAGTCGGCTAGTGCTCTATCAACAGTAAACCATCAATTGTACAAGGGATAATAAAACTTCCGGATCATTACATTTTGTGGTAGATTATTGGAAGAACATTTATCATTCAATTGCACATTTGATAGTTCGTTAAGCTTATTTTCATTAGAAATGATGTCATTTAGATCCTTAGCATGCTTTGAAACAAAGTTGAACAAATGGAATATTAGTATGTAGTTGCTTGAATGACTCAAGGTACTTACCAAATTTGTCCTCCCTTCTATCTTCTTCGGTTAGACTCAGTAAGTAAGGGATCTTGGGCTTGTATTCGGCGACCACCTTTTTCATGGGCTTTTCTTCGTGTTTGTCGTCCTCCACATATTTATGCATGGTGGCGTTGGCATAATCATGATCATGTGGAAAAGCGATGGTGATTGCCTTTACGTGCTCCCCAGGTTTGGCTCGGTGTTACCGGCAAACTTCCTTGTGGCCTTTCGGAAATTATTTTTGCAATTTGTCTATTTGGTTTTCAGATTATGGATAGATGCCTCTTGATTTCTCAAGGATGTTTCCACCGCCTTTGGAATCGGGTATCTGTTGATTGCACAAACTTTGTTATAAGATCTTCAAGTTAGAACTTACCTTGATTTGGTGAAATCCAGGGAGACGTGTGTAGATCGGGATTGGGATTAGGTCGTGGTTGGCCTTGGTTTCCCCAACCGAAATTAGGATGTTGTCGCCACCCAGGATTGTATGTGTTGTTGTAAGGATTACTTGGGTAATTTACGCGCTTGATTCCCAACGTAATTAGCTTTGTTGTGTGAGGTATTGTGTGTGGGCGGTCCGATGATTATGCAATCCTCCGCAAGTTTCACAAGATAAAACATGCGGCGGTGATGGTTTATGAGTCGCTAGATCGTCGATCTTTTGGGTCAAAGCCGACTTGTGCGGCTAGTGTAACCACCGCATCGCATTATAAACGCCTTTGCTACGGTAGGTTTACCTCGTGACGGATTGCCATTGATAGCCATTCATGGCCATTCCTCTATCGAGATCTTGGCGGCTTCCGGTGTTTTATTGTTCAAAGTTCCCCCGCCGCGATCAATCATTTGCCTTGTTGACGAGAGTAGCCCATTGTAAAATGTTTGGACTTGCATCCAAATAGGAAGACCATGATGTGGGCATTTTAAAGCAATTCTTTGAATCTCTCCCAAGTGTCGTACAAGGTCTCGTCGTATTCTTGAGTGAATGAAGAGATTTCATTCCTCAATCGTGCGATTTGGCGGTGGAAAATATTTCAAAAGGAACTTTTCGCCATGATGCTCCATGTTGTGATTGTTCCTTTGGCAAAGTATTTAGCCATTGTTTAGCCCATCCCGAAGAGTAAATGGGAATAGCGTAAAAGCGGATGGCATCGTCGAGACTCCATTTATTTTGAAGGTATCACAAATTTCAAGGAAATTTGCGATATGATTGTTCGGATCTTCGCCGGTAGGTCGTCAAATTGAACAAATTGTTGCACCATTTGAATGACATTCGGTTTGATTTCAAAATTATTGGTTTAGCCAATGGGCCTTACGATCTAGATGACGTGTCGTCCATGGATGGTTTGGCATAATCATACATAGTTCTTTGTTCATCCGCCATGACGAAATCTTTACTTTCGTTAGTATCCTCTTCGTGGTACGTGTTAGTACTTTTTCCTCGTGTTGCTACCGGCGGTGTCACGCTTCCAAATTCGGCGACAGTAGGCATACAACTGCGGTAAACAAAGAGAATAAGTATAAACCAAGACTTACAAAGATAGATAAAAAGAAAGATAATGGTAAAGTTAAAAAAATAAAAAAAATGATTAAATTAACAAAAATAAAGCGTTCTTAATATTACAATCCCCGAAGCAACGGCGCCAAAAACTTGATGGCTCAAAAGCTACCTTTAAAACCTTAGGCAAGTGCACTATCGTTTTATAGTATAGATTGTTGAGTACCGAGTGTCATTCCCACGAGGATTGTAAGTACTAATAATTACCGTCTTTTTGTTATTTAATCTAGCAATTTTTAGAGTTTTGTTTGTTTAATGAAAATGAAAAATAGAGAATTTTAAAATAATTGCAACTTACAAAAGATCAAATAAAAATAGATTGTAGAATTAAGAAATCAAGAGCTAGAAATGTATTTGAATGTAAATCCTCTAGAATGTTTTTGTGATTTAACAAGATAAAAATACAACCATAATCCCTTAAACAAAAACCAACCTCTTTTAGTAAAATCTCATGTTTCATGGACCGTAGAAATTCGATTTAAGTTAAACCTCTACCGAGCGCGAATAACTTCTAATCTCAAGTTGATTAATCGAAATCTCTTTCTAGTTAAAACCCCAAGACAAAGACATTATAACGATTTGTGAATTCCCATATTAGGTTTGACCCTAATCCGAGAAGATTTATGTCGTCATATATCTAGGATTGCATGCAACTCTTTTCACTTATATAGGTTCTATTTCACCATGAATCTCTCGATTTCCGGATGAAAAATAAACTTCAAATCAATATTGCGCATATACCAATTTGAATGAATAAAGCATAATATAAGTGAATCACACAAATCATGAAGATTTTATTAAAAACATACAAACCTTAATCACAAATTCATTCTAGAGTTCATTACATTCAAACACTAGAAATTTAGCTACACATGGCTTTGTCAAAAGAGTATACTACACAAGAAGATATGAATAAAATGAACATGGTGTACTTAGCTCTTATTCAAGACCAATACAAGACTTCCTCCTTGGTTGATTGCAATGATGTTGAGCTCCAAGCCTTCTCCTCTATTGCTCTTCAACTTCCAACTCTACCTCTCTTTTATCCTCTCAATGTAGTTTGCTTTGAAACTTAGAATATACAATGAATATACAATAAATCTCTCTATCAATGAATACTACATGAATTATGAATATCCTTTCCAACTCAAACTCTTGGCTTTTATAGGCATCATCTTTGTGAAAGAACACATCAATAATGCTAACAAATGCTCCACTTCCATAGTTGTTGGTTGAATCATTGTGTGCACATTCACAGTTGAGTTGGTTGAATCATTGTGTCCACATGACAATTGAGGGAATAATAGAGCTTGGTGCATCAAAATGAGGTGTAAAAGTTGCTCAAAGGTTGTCAAAAAGCAAAAATGGAAAGTCTCCATAATTTCCGCCAAAGAAAACCAGTCCGATCTGAAAAGCACGCCGAAAAGCACGCCGTGCTTTCAAAGCACGGCCAGGCCGTGTTCGTGGATTTTCCAGTTTCTGAACACGGCCGTGCTTCAAAAGCACGGCCTGGCCGTGTTTGGTACGTCTTGGCCAAAAATTTGCTCGATTTGGCTCCTCAAAAGCACGGCCGTGCTTAAAAACACACACTGCCCGTGTTTGACTGAAAAGGCCCCGAAATGACGCGTTTAGCTTGGGATTTTGAGTGTTTTTGCATCCGAAACCCCGGGTATGTTTTGACATGAAACCATGGCCCAAAATTCACCAAAAACACTCCAAATCATCAACCTACACCAATAAAAGCACCTCGGAGTAATGTGAACTATGTACAATCAAAAATTTATGAAACTAACAATAAAATAACTCAAATCATACTTAAATATACACATAAAACATGTATAAAAAGACCCTTATCAGAGCCTTTCCTCTTCGGGAGCGCGTAACATCACTGAAGAGGTTAGTGTATGGGGATTCCCCTGAGATGGAGCCCCTCCTATCCGGGAGTATGAAGCATCACTAGATAGGTTGATTTATGGGACTCCCCCGAGAGGGAACCCCTCCTCTCCGGGAGCGCGAAGCATCACTAGAGAGCTTTTCCATTCGGGGTCTTCGCCGGATGAGGTTTGCTAAGGAGAACGCCTGAATGATTGTATATATTCGCAGGAGCTGGCGAGATCCGCGGCTCCTAAGGTAGTGTGGGACTTTTACTATCTGGTCGGGAGAGCTTGTTAATTTTAATGTTTCAATGTAACATTCCCGAGTAGTCTTTATATCTTAAATAATTGTGCCACTTCAGATTCATCTTCGTGATATGGTTAGGGTGTCCATCCCTTATGTGAGTAGTAGGTTGATCTCGCCAGTGGATTTTGGTTCCTGGATCTGTACCGGAGAGCTCGTCTTTCTCTTTATAGCCTCCAGAAGTTATGCTGATAACCAAATCATATGAATAGTCTTTCTTTGGTGTTTGTGGTAACACGGAGCTTTTAGTGGAGCTTGTTAATGACTGATTTGGGTGGTTTCTTTCTCAAGACTTCTCCAGTATTGTTATGCAACTCCCGTGGGGTGGCCCAGGTCAGGGGCCCAGATATGGGTAGCGTGCTGCTTTGTATGGGTCTTTGTGAGCAGCTCATTGATCTTGTCTTTGTTAAGAACTCAACCTTCAGCTAAATCACGGGTGCGAGAGCTCTTGGTTGGTTGAGACTTGGTCCTCTTGAGTCTTGTGTTTCAAATGTTGCGGGCACCTTCTTTTCTCTATTGAAATTAGGTGTCGTTTCCTTGGGAGTGGCGCATGCTGGTTTCATTGTACTCCCCATAGTATGTTGAACGTGTGCACCATAGCCTTTGGACTTCCGGAATTGATATTAATGACTCCATGATATGGGAGTCCCTCATGATATGAGCTTAGTTGGAGGATTATAGTCTAAGTATTTACTCAGGAATCTTTTTCTCCATTGCTCTTTAAAAGATGTGAAGTGTTGACATCCCTAGGGAGACTCGGAGTGATGAGCGGAGTGTGTCAAGCAGAGAGAGAGAGATGAGAGATCCATAGGTGGTAGAGGGCGCCGCGAGAAGTCTCCCTGGAGCGTCCTTCTCGGGCGGCCACAAGGGCGTGCCAGGGCGCCTTCCTAGTTGGTGGTAGGGTGTCAATTTGGGTTAGGTCCGAGTTCGTGGGTCCGGGTTCGCAGTTCGCGTGTCAGAAACAGCCGACCCAGACCCGACCTATTTAATTATTCATGTCGAGAATCTTGAACTCGAACCCGACCGCTTATTTCATAGGTAACCCGGACCCGATCCACTTAACTCATCTAATAAAATTATTTTAATATACATCTAATAGTTTTAACTGAATAAATTTATTTTCTTCCAAAATCAATCACTATCATACATTATTCGATCAAAAAATAATATTACAATTCACAACATACAAAAAGAAATAACATAATTGCATAAATAACATAACATAGTAATCATATTTTGAGGACAATATTCAAAAAGACATGCATAATAATAACAAATACATAATTAAAGAGGTTTTATAATTTGAGTTTTAAAGATATGTCTTGTTTGTTGTTTTTTCTTACAATTAATTATTTATTTTTTTAAATTCATAAACGGGTTAGATAGGTTAAACGGGTCATAGTAGGTTGACCCGGACCCGACCTGTTTAATTGGCAGATTAGTCGGGTCCGATCCAATTTCAACCCAGACCCATGAAGTCTGGACTCATACCCATTAATTTCGTGTTAGGTTTGTGTCGGGTTTGCGTATCGGGTCCTCAATTGACATCCCTACTCGGTGGGCATCCCAAGCCCTCCGGCCCATTTGCGTTTTTCCCCATTTTGTTTGGAGTTTTCGTATATTTCAAGTCAGATTTCGGATTCCGCTCTTTTCCATTCCGCTTGGAGGCTAAGGCGTTCTGGCGTTGAGTTTGGTTCATTCATTCCATTACCGCCTTTGTCCATCGAGTTTGATATTCCTCCTCTTGCTCTAGTTTTTTCATCGTTATAGTTGAATGAATTGTGCTACTTTCGGAGGCTTGGGACTTTAGATTTGCATGGCTCTTCTCAGTGTCCTTAGGGCCTGTCTCCATTTGAGGGAGTCTCTTGTCCAGAGAGAATGCCAAGTGAAAACACTTCAATGGACGCTTGATTGCTCCTTGTTCCGTGTGCGATGGGTTCCCAGGCTGATTCTTCATGGTTCAGCTCTATCCATTTATAGAGTATTCGTCTTCTCCAATGAGTTGAGCATTTATTCTCCTTTTATGTTGGGGTGTACCTTCCAATGAATGGAGATTTTACGGAGCTCCATCCAGCTGAGGATGGTTCATTGATAGATTGCATGGGGAGTTCTGTCTTCCCGTAAATGGTTGCTTGTTCCAGAGATAATTTGACAATTCTGGATGGCTCTTGAATCTTCAGCCCGAGCACCGAGGGGAGTTTGCGCCTATCCTTTCTAGACTTCAAGGTTTGTTCGTCCTCCATTACTGTGATGACACCTTCAGTACCTAGTTGCTTTCCAGTTCATTGTTTATCTCTTACGTTTTAGTCGAGCGATGGTCATTCTTCATCTAGTTACAGATGCGGCCTGCAACTGTAGGATGCCTTTGTGAGGGGTCTTTATGCGGCTAGCGGTGCTCGGGGATATCCTCGTATGGCTCCAGGAGCTTTAATGTCATAGAGTGTTCAGGGTAGCCTCATTGAGTTGGGGAGCTTCCGCCCAGCGAACTTATACGGTGAGTAAAGCCCTTCAAGAGGAGGTTGTGTGGAAGGGTGCCCGTTTGGTCAGTGTTTGTCCGGACACTTTATAAAATGAAGTGTCCATCATGTTGTAGAGATCCGTCTTTGTATGAAGTTTGTGTAAGTGCTCCTGGTGGATCTCTGGTCTCACCATACTCCGGGAGGCTGGAGATCTTGATGCCTGGGGGTTGGCTTGGCCAGAATGGCAGGGCCAATGAACTTACCCCCTATAGTGAAGGACTGCGAGTTGGATTGGTTGATGTTTTAGCGTATGCGACTCTTCTGCGGGCTTGTGAGTATGGACTTGGGAGTGGTAGGCTCCATTTCTAGCTTTTTCCGGGAACGCTTTGGTCTCCTTTATTTTTTTCAAGTCCTTCATTTCCTTTATCTTCTTCCCCCAAGGTGGGGTCTTCAACATCTCGGCGGAGCTTTGAGGGAGGTCTTCCATCGCAATATGATTCCTTGAAGCAACTTGGTCGACTTTTTCGGCGGGGCTTAAAGGGCTCTTTGTGTTAAGCGAACTTCTTCCCTGACCGAGCGCACCCGAGGAGGAGGAGACGATGCCCTTCTTAGTTTTAAGCATAGGCTGCGCCCCTCCCGGAAGACGGGGGCTGGCTTCTCATCTTCAATGTGATAGTTCTTCTTGTTGATTCCTAGCTCCACCACCAGCAACTTGGGATTCTTCAGCTAGTGGCAGCTCTTCATGATTCTTGTTGCATTCTATTCCTTGACATTTCAGGTCAGGTCTTCAGTAGTGGGCAGAGCCTGGGGCAATCTCCCAGCGGCTTTGGCCACAACTTGATTCTTCAAAGTATATTGGAGCTTCATCCAACAGAGCTTGGAAGGCTTCTCAGGTTAATTGACTTCGGGGGGCAAGCCTGTCTTCCGCGCAACAGTGGTATTAGGGTTTC
Source organism: Rehmannia glutinosa (assembly GCA_016081115.2). Taxonomy (NCBI): domain Eukaryota; kingdom Viridiplantae; phylum Streptophyta; class Magnoliopsida; order Lamiales; family Orobanchaceae; genus Rehmannia; species Rehmannia glutinosa. The sequence goes on from JABTTQ020003230.1 coordinate 72,677, forward strand.
GAAATATTTTCTTAATACGAGAGGCCAACTACCTTATCTCGTGGGGGATGTGGCATCCTTTCGACAGGCAGGTAAATTTCTTCAATGGGCGGAGCTCCTCCGGATGAAGATGGCGACGCCCTTTCTTCTTGCGGGGGAGGCAGCGCCCTTCCGGTGGAGAGGTAGTTGGCCTATCGCCTTCTTGATGGTCTTTCCTCTTGCTGGTCTCTGGCCCTAGGGCCTGCAGCTTGGGATCTGGCTCCATGTGCTTGAGGTCGGGTATGCGTCTTCGTGTGCTTTTGTTGTTCCCACAAACGATGCCAAAATGATGCTGTTTTTTAGGGTATATCACTTCAAGTCAATTGGTTGACCAAAATTCTCTTCCTGAGAGGGAAATTCACGTTATTCCTCTTCATGATGGGGGAGTCTTCACGTCTTCCTCTTCCCGAGAAAGAAATATGTCGATTGGGAACTTGTCTGCATTCACGCGCGAATGTTAGGGGCCCGAAGGTTGTCCTAGAGAGGCCCCTCCGACACTCAAGTCAGCACGGTGAACGAGAAAGTAAGATAGTAAATGAATATTGAATAATAAGGTATAGGCGGATTCTGAACTCATTAACTTTTAATTAATAGGAGGAACCTTTTTTCACTTGGAAGATGGATCCCGTGAGCCGGATAGGAGAAATTAGCCAATGAGCTAATCCCAGACACCATAATGCCAGTTTATTTATTAAAAATTTATTGGACAATTAATATTAAATAAATATATATAAATTAAATTATATATTAACTAATTAAATATCATTTTTCCCCCAACGAATACTAATATGGAAACATATGCATACCACATTTGACATTACCACCCATGCGCCAACCATAGTTCCACAATGACAGCATTTGGTGCCACACCAATCATATGCAATTGTATAGTTGTATATGGTAGCTTCAATCATATGCTTGTGGGTGTTCTCCAGAATTATTTTATATCTTTTTTTTTAGTAAAGGAATTATTTTATATCTCAATTGTATATGATTAGCCTATTTTGAAATAAATTTCTACTTTTTAAAAGAATTAGCAATTGGTACTATGAGAAAACATTTGAGTGTCCCATTTATGATTGCCTAGTAAATAGAAATACATAGTATTTATTTTGTTTATGGATAACTTTTTTACTATTTTCAAAATTACTATAGACATTTTAGATATTAAAATAATACTTCATTTGTTGTCATGTTCTTTTTTAAAGAAAATGTTTTCAATAAAATAATAATGTCACACATTTTGCTCGTATAAAACTTTTAAAAACAATTTCATAGCAATATGTACTCATACTTCTTTTTTAATTTGATCTAAAATTCTATAAATGAAATGAAAGGAGATTTGACAATGGGTTCCGGCCATACACGACTTGCCCAAACCCACCCCATTTCGGTGTCTTTCAAGGAAACGACACCGGTTTTAAACCGGTGTCAAAAAGTTCCGACTTTTAACACCAGTGGTTTTAACATCGGTTATTTTACTAATAGACACCGGTTTAAAACCGGTGTCTTTTAAGGAAACGACACCGGTTTTAAACCGGTATCAAAAAGTTCAGACTTTTAACACCAGTGGCTTTAACACCGGTTGTTTTACTAATAGACACCGGTTTAAAACCGGTGTCTATCAGGATTTTTGTTTGTAGCTCGGATCATAAAGGTGGGTTGAGCTACCTTTTCATGTGATGTAGGTCGACACCTATAGCTCGGACTATAAAGGTGAGCCGAGCTATCGTTTTTCTTTATGACCCATCAGAGAATGTCTTTCGCATTTAGTGTGTTGTAGGTCGACATCTATAACTCGGACCATAAAGGCGGTCGAGCTACATTCTCCTCTATATCCCATGAGAGAATGACTTTTGTATTAAATGTGTTGCAGGTCGGCACTTATAGCTCGGACCATAAAGGTGGGCCGAGCTATATTTTCCTTTGTGTCTCATAACTTAAGAGTGTTTTTCGCATTTTATGCGCTGCATGTCAAAATCTGTAGCTTGGACCATAAAGGCAGGTCAGACCATAGAGGTAGGTCGGACCATAAAAGTAGGTTGAGTTAAGATATTTCTTACGACCAGACTCGAGTTCATTTCGTTTAGTCTTGGTTTGGCCCCCGACGTGGCCTAAAAGAGGGCCATACCAGTATATTATTTTTGAAACCATAGGTTGTGTATGATTGTATTTCCAACAATCAATTTCCATTTTTCAACTATTCGAGAAATTGGCTTATGTTTTCTTAGGGAAGCTTTTAATGAAAAGGAGGTCATTTCCAGTTTTCACATTCTTTTGGAAACACAACCAAATAATTTATCACTATAACTGTGCAAAATTTATATTAAAAATATATTTCAAAAACTATAAACAAATATATTTTTATTTTCAAACATAAAACTCAGACAACAAACCAAACATATTCTCAATTATCACACGTAAACCAACCGTGTTTGAAAATCACTTTCCAACACTGTAAGTGGACATTAAACTTGAAAATACATCCAAACAAGGTTTAGAACCAATAATTATACAATGAACTTAGTGGGTTTAATGAGAGTTGATGCACCGATCCGAATCTGTCCTGGGTTCATGTCCCTCGAGACACAACTTAATTTGTTGATCAATTAGCAATGCTGTTTTTTTTCCAGTGGCAAGATAAAAGTTCAAATCCCACAGAAACCAACAGATTCTTATGAGAAGCCAGAAGGAGATAATGTAACATTAAACCTATATACAGAAGTTTACATATCTTGTTGGAACCTAATAGTAGTGAGGGACATCTAGCGATTAATATTTCTTGAAAATTCTGGTGATGAGGTTCTGGATGTTAGTTCGTAAACTTGAGACATCAAATAAAATAAAAATAAAAATAAAAATAAAATAAATACGATTATAAACTTGAGACATCAAATAAAATAAAAATAAAAATAAAAATAAAATAAATTAGGATGCCTCAAGATTATAATGAATTATAAGTTGAGCCAAACTCAATACAAATCCGTTCAATCATCGTTTTCATATACAAGATAGGAAAGGAGTCAGTGGGGTATTGGGGACTAGAGGAAGTGGTGATCACGTGGGGTTGAAGTGAATAAAATTCAGCAAAAGGAAATATGTCAGCACAGTTCACGTGCGGTGGGCCTTTAATTTGTCGTCTGCAACCTCTTCATGCTTTTATTTTATCTAAATATACATTTTCAGAAGATGTGACAATTTTTTTTTTAATTTTCCTAATTTTTCCCATTTTTATATTTTTTGTAGTGTTTGTCTCCCCCCACAGCCACAAATATAATCTTTTTCCAATCATTTGGGTCACCCTTTACTTCTTCTCTCTTTTCTCTTTTTTACCCACACTCGTAAGCTACATTTAATTTTCTCTAATATTCAATGGCTTTTTGTTTTTCATAATTTATTCATTTATCTATTGATTTGGAAAAAAAATTGGATCACTGATAAATTTATGTTAGGTTGGTGATGTTGGAAATATTTAATTTGGATTTATATATGTTAATTAAATGTGTATAGTTGTTTTATGGTTTAATCCAATTAAAGTGATCTAATAAGGTTTTAATTTTGGATTAAAAGGGTATCAAATTGTTATGGGATTAAATGTGTAGATACTATTAGGAGATTTTCTATTTGTTGAGGGACAAAATAGAAAATAAAGGGGATACTTATCCAAAACGGTTATGGTCTCCAAGACAGCGGTTCTTAAAAGCCAGATAACTTCTGTATTCTCTCTACCGAACGTTTTTACAGTTTCAGAGAAAACTCAAAGGCAGAACCGTTTGTTTTGGAAGATCAAACCAAATTAAGAATTTTCAAGAACCCTAATGGATTCAGGTACGCTTCCGTGTTTAAGATTAATTTCTTCTCTTTCTCGGATTATCATGGTAGATCGGTCAAGCATGCTTTTGGGTTTTGTGAATTAAAACATGCCTTTTTGATTATGATTTCTAACAAGTGGTACCAGAGACACTCTATTCATGATTTTCTGAGATTTGGGAAGAATTACGGGTGTTTTTCATTAAAGAGAATATTAGGGTTTCTGTTTTTTTGATTTGTTCGGTTCTGTTGATGAAAGTTTCGAACTTTTGGGGTTGTACGGATAATGGATTCAGAAACCTTTTTTGAATGGATTAAATTTTGGTTTCTGGGTTTTATTATTAAAAAAAAAGGTTGCAGACTTTGAAATCAAAACCCAAATTCTTGTATACCTTTTTGTTTTGGTTTCTTGGTTGGTTGATGCGATGCGGTGGCTCGAGGCGAGCGCGATGGCCTTGCGAATCCTCGATGCGATTGTGCGAAGCCACCGTGGATTCAGGGTGTCGCGGCGAGAACGGCTTGATAAAGTCGTTTTTAGTTTACAGAGGTGATGGAATTGGGCCTTTGATGATGATGGCTTTTTTGGCCCAATTTCCTTCATTTGGGTTGCTTTGTCATTTCCAGAAAATGTAATGCTTGATTGTTATTTGTTTTTCTGCATTATATTCGTGAAGTGAACATGCTGAGGTTATTTGCTTTGTATAGTGGCTGAATAAATAAAATGGGACATGATTTTCTGCCATGTTTATGTCTCCTTATTTAATTATATACAGATTCAGTCATGTTGTTTTAAATTTGTTTAGTGCATCTCATGTCCCAATTTATTTTATCTGATATTTAAAATGAATTTATTGAAACAAGAAGTCGCCAAAGTGACCTATCTTGTATAGATTTATTCATTAAGAATATTGGATGTTTGTGTTTGTGCATATTCATACGGGTATTTGCCAGCCCTAAGGAAGGTTAATACATGGCCCGAAATGCACAAACACCTGTGGTGGTAAATACGTTGCAATTATAAGGTTATCCATGTAAGTGATTTTCGCCCAAAGGAAGACAATAATATTGCTTCGAGGATTTATTGTCGATGTTTGATCACTACAAGAGGTAGCCACTTACAAGTTAATATTACTGTCCAAAGACTTGATATTAATGTTGTGTTAGGTGCCTCGAGATGTTACCAACTTATTTAAATTTAATGATTGATTATTCGGTTTAATGTGAGCATGACGGTTAATTTTGGTTTTGTTCTCTGTTCAGCTATGATGTCTGCTACTTCTATTTCTGCTAACACCAACAACATTCCCATGCTCAATGGGTCGAACTTTAAGGATTGGAAAGAAAACATTCTGATCATTTTGGGTTGCATTGATCCGACTATGCGCGCTAAGGTTGAGCAACCCCTTCTTACGGATGCAAGTTCTGCTGAGGAAAAGCGGAACTTTGAGAAGTGGGAGCGCTCAAATCGCGTTAGTTTGATGATCATTAAGCGCGGCATTCCAGAAGCCTTTCAAAGCACAGCTTCTGAGGAAGTTACTACGGCCAGTAAGTACCTTGCGGAAATTGAAAAGCGTTTTGTTAAAACGGATAAGGCCGAGACAAGTACGCTTTTGGCTAACTTGATCTCACTTAAGTATAAGGGCAAGGGAAATATAAGGGAGTACATCATGGAGATGTCTCACATTGCTTCAAAGTTAAGGGCACTAAAGCTCGAGGTGTCTGAGGACTTACTCGTGCATTTAGTGTTAATACCGCTTCCTGCACAATTCAGTCAGTTTAAGGTCAGTTACAACTGTCAAAGGGAGAAGTGGACTCTTAATGAGCTCATTTCTTATTGTGTGCAAGAGGAAGAAAGGTTGAAGCAAGAAAGAACTGAGATTGCTCAATCGGCGATCTTCCGAGGATAAGGGCAAAAAGAAAAATGATGTTGAGAAAGCTGCTAATGATAAGGGTCCAGCAACAAAAAAACAGAAAGGTGAAACTCGGGATGGTTGTTTCTTTTTTTGGCAAACCTGGACACAAAAAGAAGGATTGTACCAAGTATCGCGCTTGGCGTGTGAAGAAAGGTACATTTCTTGCTTTGGTACGTTCTTAAGTTAATTTAGCTTGATGAAACACTTGGTGGTTAGATTCAGGTGCTACTACTCATAAGTGTTTCGATGCGGGGTTGCTCGAGCTACCGAAAGCTAATCGATGGTGAAAGATACATCTTTGTGGGTGATGTCAAATCGGTGGAAGTGGAGGCGATAGGGCATTTTAGATTGTTATTAGGAACTGGATTTTTTTGGATTTGAAAGACACTTTTGTTGTACCGTCGTTTAGACGGAATTTGGTTTCTATTTCCATCGGATAAATACGGTTTTCTTGTTCATTTGGAAATTGTCGGTTTAGTCTTTCATTCAATTCCAATATTGTTGGTAGGTTCGTTGTTGCTTATGACAATCTATATATGCTTGATACTATTGTTTCGTATAATGAATCCCTGCATGTTGAATCAAAAGGTACTAAGCGAAAATTAAATAAAGAAAATTCGGCTAAATTATGGCACAAGCGTTTAGGCCATATCTCAAAAACTAGAATTGAGATACTTGTGTTAGACGGTATTTTATATACACTTGAATTTTCGGATCTTGATGTTTGTGTTAAGTGTATTAAAGGAAAACAGACCAAAATAAAGAGATTAGGTGCCAACAGGACTTCAGACGTCTTAGAATTGATACATACAGACATTTGTGGGCCATTTCCTAAGGCTTCTTGGAATGGTCAACAATATTTCGTATCATTCATAGACGATTACTCACGCTATGGGTACCTATATCTATTTCATGAAAAATCAGAGGCACCGGACATGTTCAAGGCTTTTAAGGCTGAAGTTGAGAATCAACTCAACCAAAGAATTAAAGCTGTCAGATCTGACCGTGGAGGTGAGTACTACGGCAGATATGATGGTTCAGGAGAACAACGTCCAGGGCTTTTTGCTATCTTTCTAGATGAATGTGGAATCGTCCCACAGTACACCATGCCAGGGACGCCTAGCATGAATGGCGTTTCTGAAAGACGAAACAGGACTCTAAAGGATATGGTGAGGAGTATGATTAGTCATTCCTCCTTACCAGAAACACTCTAGGGAGATGCACTAAAGACTGCAGCTTATATTCTCAACAGGGTACCAACTAAAGCAGCTGCTAAAACACCTTTTGAGCTTTGGACTGGGCGAAAGCCTAGTCTAAATCACTTTCACATATGGGGATGTCCAGCTGAGGCTAGGCCTTATAGGCCAAATGAAAAGAAATTGGACTCCAAAACAGTTAGCAGTTACTTTATTGGTTACTCAGAAAAATCAAGGGGTTTTAAGTTTTATGATCCCACTAGAAGGTTTATTTTTGAGACGGGAAATGCGGTATTCTTTGAGGATGTTGAGTTTGGGGGGAGAAATAAGGTTAGAGACATTACCTTTGAGGAGGAGTCGTTCTCGACACCTACTACTGCTTCTGATGATGTTCAGGTTTTTATTCATGTCATTAGCCGAGAAGTAGATCAAGAACCTCAACAGGATAATGTTGAAGAACTCCCCACTCAAGTTGAAACTATTCAGGAAGAACAAACTCAACAACCTCAAGAACTAGTGGCATTAAGGAGGTCCACTAGAGAGAAGAGAAATGCTATTCAGGATGATTATGTGGTATTTCTCCAAGAAAATGAGGATAATAATGGATTAATGGAAAATGATCCTATCAATTTCCGTCAAGCCATGCAGGATCCAAACTCTTAAAAGTGGATTGATGCCATGAATGAAGAGTATAAGTCAATGCAAGACAACCAAGTTTGGGATCTTGTTCCATTACCTGAAGGTGCGAAACCTATTGGTTGCAAATGGATTTTTAAGACCAAGAGGGATTCGAAGGGTAATGTGGAAAGATATAAGGCTCGTCTTGTAGCTAAAGGCTTTACTCAGAAAGAAGGCATTGATTTTAAAGAGACTTTCTCTCCGGTTTCCATGAAAGACTCTTTCAGGATAATTATGGCATTAGTTGCACATTTTGACCTTGAGTTACATTAGATGGATGTAAAGACGGCGTTTCTCAATGGAGACATTGATGAGACGATATATATGGTGCAACCAGAAAACTTTGTGTCTGGAGACTCAAAGTCTATGGTTTGCAAATTAAAGAAATCCATCTATGGGCTCAAGCAAGCTTCTCATCAGTGGTATCACAAGTTTCATCAAGTAGTAGTCTCATTCGATTTTGAGACTAATGCTGTTGATGATTATGTGTATCACAAGTTCAGTGGGAGTAAGTGTATATTTCTGGTCTTGTATGTGGATGACATTCGGTTTGCCACTAATGACTCAGGATTGTCAAAGACGATACCAAGAAATTTCTATCAAAGAAATTTGAGATGAAAGATCTTGGGAAGCTTCTTTTGTTGCAGGGGATCCGGATACAGGGATCGTTTCGGGGTATTCTTGGATTATCACAAAAGAGCTACATTGAGAAAGTGTTGCAAAAATTTGGCATGCGAATCGCAAACCAGGAGACACCCTATAGCTAAGGGAGACAAGTTTAGTCTCGAACAATGCCCTAAAGGAAACTGAAATTAAGGAAATGCAGAAGATTCCCTATGCTTCACCTGTTGGGAGTCTAATGTATGTCCAGTCTGTACAAGACCTGATATAACGTTTGTTGTTGGTATGTTGGGCAGATATTTAAGTAACCCTGGTATGGATCACGAAAGTTGACCAAACGGGTGATGAGGTATTTACAGAGAACAAAGGATTACATGCTCACATACACAAAATCAGATCAGTTGGAGATCATAGGGTATTCTGATTCTGATTTTGCGGGATGCCAAGACAGTAGGAGATCCACTTCGGGCTACATTTTCTTATTGGCTGGGGGAGCCATTTCATGGAGAAGTGCTAAGCAGATACTTGTAGCATCTTCTACCATGGCAGCTGAATTTGTAGCATGTTATGAGGCATCCAATCATGGAATATGGCTGCGAAATTTTGTCGTTTGGTTGCGCATTATGGGAATATAGAAAGACCATTAAAGTTGTATTGTGACAATAACTCGCAAGTCTTTATATTCTAATAACAACAGAGCTCTACTAAGTCAAAGCACATTGACATAAAGTTCCTGGTTGTGAAGGAAAGTGGTACAGAGTGGTCAGATATATATAGAGCATATCGGGACAGACTCAATGATTGCGGATCCGCTTACTAAAGGATTAACACCCAGGGTCTTTCTCGAGCATCCGCTCTTATGGGTGTAATACAGTTTCAGGATACTTAGGTTTAGTGGGAGTCTGTAGTTTTATTGCTCTATACATTACTTTGGACACATTTTGTGTATTTGGATATTTCTGTACAGATATAAAGTATTCAGTTTATTACACTCTGTCATTTTGGTTATGATTGATCTCACTAAGGAATAAGGTGGACCAGTTGAAAATAGACATGTTAGATCACATTACATGTAATTTCCATGCTACGCACCCATGATTGATCTATGTCATTTGATTGTGCTGGTATATGTGATTATTGATGGGTTTATTCACGCATAAAGTGATGAAAGCCTCTTTAGTCCTGTATTAGTACAATCAATGGACGAGATTGTTAAATGATACTCTTATATGTTGTTACGACAAGGTTTGAGCTCATAAGGTATTGCACATTTGTTTGGTGACATATGTAGTCCAAGTGGGAAATTGTTGAAAATATTTAATTTGGACTTACATATGTTAATTAATGTGTATAGTTGTCTTACGGTTTAATCCAATTAAAGTGATCTAATAAGGTTTTAGTTTTGGATTAAAAGGGTATCAAATTGTTATGGGATTAAATGTGTAGATACTACTATGAGATTTTCTATTTCTTGAGGGACCAAATAGAAAATAAAGAGGATACTTATCCAAAACGGTTATGGTCCCCAAGACAGCAGTTCTTAAAAGCCAGATAACTTCTGTATTCTCTCTACAGAATATTTTTTACAGTTTCAGAGAAAACTCAAAGGCAGAACCGTTTGTTTTGGAAGATCAAACCAAATTAAGAATTTTCAAGAACCCTAATGGATTCAGGTACGCTTCCGTATTTAAGATTAATTTCTTCTCTTTCTCGGATTATCATGGTAGATTGGTCAAACATGCTTTTGGGTTTTGTGAATTAAAGCATGCCTTTGTGATTATAATTTCTAACAGGTGAGATATTCCATAAATTTAGTAACAATAAATATGGACATGCCCAAAATTATATGTGGTTGTTTAAAATTAAATATTAAGTTAAACTTCAACAAACTATCTTCAAAAGACTGTACAACACATTTTGGAAATAGTTAAATATTTCTAGCTATGAACTAGGTTCCTAGGCATACTTTTTTTGCAAATTATTATTATTATCCAATACTTCTTTGTTTTGAGTACATAAGGAACGAGTGATGAGAATCGAAATCACTTTTGGAACTTTTGGTCTGAGTATAAGAATCTAAAGGTGTGCTTGATTGTGAATTTTTCCAAAAATTTTATTTTGGAGTGAAAATTTTTTAGAATGTGTGATTGTTTGAGAAAAAATGAAAACATTTCAAAGAAAATCTCATTTCTATCTAAAATTAACTCATTTTTCTCTTTTTCTTTCACATTTTCCAATACCCAATTATACTATTTATTTCTCTCTCATCTCCATATTTATATAAAGAATTCCAATAATTTCTTTAATTTATCACTATTTTTATTATTTTTCTCTTAATTTTATTAAGAAAATGTATAAAATGAGATCCATAATGCCTATTTTTGGATCAATTTTTTATTTTTGTTCAGTTGTCTTACATTATATTTTACATTATTATTTCTACAAAATTTTACACAAACAATCAACATCTCTAAAAGATTCTCCATCACATTAACATAATTATCACTTTTTCTCTACATATCCAACTTTCACTTTTAAAAAAAATTTCACCACTATTCTCTCAGAAAATGAAAATGGATAGAATGAAAGTACAACCAATCACAGTCTAAGTCACTAGAGTACTATTCAATTCACAATTATTATTATCTTGTATGTTTTCAACCTTCCCTGCGTGGTAAAGAAAACTCCCATCTTTTTATTCTTTTGCCAAAATTTGAATTTGTATACTACCAAAATAAATGGGTAAATTCTAGAAGTGTACGAGGGGTGAAAAGGGAAATATGGAAGAACCAATGGTCATTGAGAAATGATGGGTGTGTAAATTTGTAATCATATATTCCCCAAACAGACAACACAGAAATTTGTAATCATTACCATTTTATGGTCCCCAATCCATAAACTCCAATGGTCAATTCCAAGTTTCTTTTTTTAAGTTGGAATTGTGTTGGGAAAGTGTATTTGAAATTTTCTTTTCTAAAACTGAAATTATTGGTGACAATTTCTTAACAGATAAATTCTGATGCTACGAGTATCATATCATAGAATTTTTTTTTTTGTTTTTGAGAGAAATCATATCATAGAATTAGTTATACGGTAATTATGATTTTTCTGATATAGAATAATTATTTATGTTGGTATTGTGATAGTTTAATATTCAAAATAGAGACGATAAATGAAAACGGTGTAGTGGAGTGAGAGTTTTTAAAAAGAAAGAATAAAACAATAAATGTATTTTGAATTTCTCCGTAAAATCAACAAAAATGCATATCAAAATCAATCTTTATAGTATTTAGATTTAGACACTGTTCTAAAAGACTCGCCTAGCCAGTTAGATTGTCTGTAAATGCGCTAGACTCCCTTGTCCGTTTACGTCATTTTTTCAATTAAATCTCGCTTAACTGCCGTTCGGGTTAATTTAACCATTCATTTCAGCCCGCCAAACTTTAGGCCAATATCGCCAGAACTGCCTTTGCGCTAAGCGATTTTTAACAACGGATTTAGATTTGACATTTAAAATTTGGGACCACTAAAGCCATTCTTTTTTCTTATAGTTTTATGTGGCATTGTGCTCTCACAAATCATTCAAGAATCCCCTTGGCAGTTGTCCTATCACATCAAATAATCATTTTATCTAAAAGAAGTGATTGAGAAACCAAAATATTTTATTAATGTTTTCAAGCATTTTATATTGGACGCCTATTTCAATTTTCAACTATTGCTTTAATAAATTATAATTTGCATAAATCAACACCATGTCACCATGTGGCCACTATTTTGTATTATTGGTTCAGTACCATGTTATCGGATTGAACACTCTTAGTTTCTTTTTTTTGAGGGAACACTCTTAGTTTTAATTAGTTCGAGTAAAATCTAAATATTTATTCTCAATGGCAATTGTTCCAATCGTGCTCACAAATTATTTATTTTAGTGATTATTGTTCTTGAATAAATATGTAACTTGCAGGAAAAAAATGAATTATGATGTTTAATTAATGGATGAAGTCCATAAGTGAAAATAATTTATAACGTTTTAAGGAAAAAGAAACTAAAAAAATTGACAATTATTATTTCTTCTAAAATTAATAGGTCAAACAACTATTCTGAAACTGGAATGGTGAGTAACCAAGTCTTGCTATCGGTTCGCGGTTCAAATTGGGATGATTCCATTGTTGGTCTAACAGTCCGAGCAAAGTAATACATTAATTACTAATGTAATATATTTTTTAAAAAAGAACTACACAAATAGTCAACTAAAAGCCAAATTAAAACAATATTTGATATAGCCAAAATTCAAATAGTCACATAAATTAAACAAAATACCAAATCTAAATATTAAATATATATATTAAGTTTTAATTTTAATAAAATAAAAAACATAAAATTGGTTATGACCGATTCAACCGATTTGCAACATGTTTTGACCGACTTGACCATGAAAAAGGGTTATAGGTGGGCATCGGATCGATTCAATTGATTCGCAACATGTTTTGATCGACTCGACCATGAAAAAGGGTTTTAGGTGGGCATCGGATTGATCCAACCACTTTGGTTCTTAGTTGAACCTGGATGAACCAACTAAACCAACCGACTTTTTAAAACATGGGGTCGATCGTTCCTTGTATAATTTGACTGTTTTTCAAAGTAAAATAACATATATTTTAATTTTTAAACCTACTCGAATAACATTATCAAATATAATAATTATATTGTTTAAGCTTTATCACTACTAATGTTACCCACAAAATTAATATGATAAATTAATTTAAATATTGAAATTTAATTTTCTGATGTAGAGTATAAAACTGAAATTTTAGGATGGGAGTGATGTAGGTTTAGTTCGGTAGGGCCAACCCATTTAACAGGTTTCTTGTGGGCAGGTCTGAATTGTCCGATCGGATGGTATCATGGAGCACTGCGGCTCGGACCTAGATCATACCTAACTCTGGTAGACCTGAACGTCGTACGTGGTGCGTAAGATTCGGGTTTCGATAAACAACTCTAGATTTGTTTAATCTTTTGGATAAAGAATGAGAATTTTGCATAAATATTTCCCAAAATTATCAGGATATGCTATATCATATTAGCTAGGAATCACCACGAGTTTGTAGCTCAAGTGGTATCACTCACCCTTTGTAAGGATGTTGACTAGGGTGTTAGTCCAAGTGGCTACGATAATCTAGAGGGGGTGAATAGATTATGCCGATTTTTCACAAATCTCACTCTTTTTCTAATGAACACGTAATTGACAAGAATGTAAATGCGGAAATTAAAAAACACTCGATGATTTAGAGTAGTTCAACCCACCTAGGGTCTAATCTACTACCACCCCGGTATATCCGAAGTGGATTTCAAAAAGAAAAAAAGATTTTATTAATTACCACAATTAATACAACACCTTGAGGATTACCACAATCCTCTTTACAACACCTTCAAGAAGATTATCAAATCTTCCTTCACCACCTTTGAAGAGTACCACACTCTCCAAACACCTATCACCTAGATCACCCAAGTGTATTCTTACCACAAGAATACTCACAAGGATGTCTTGTGTTGAATGATGGACAAAATTCAAGATTACAACTCTATAAAACCAATACAAAGATTGAGTGCAAGTGTAATCAAGAATCAAAAGCCTAGACCTCAAAGATGTGCAAGTGAAAGTGCTTAGCTATTACAACAAGAATGTAGAAAAAAGAAAGCTTGAAGAATTTGTTGATTTCTTGTTGTGTATTTTGCTTGTATGTGTTGTGTTGTGTCTTCAATTCATCCTCTATTTATAGGAGAGTCTTCACCAACATAGGCTCCCAACATAGGCTCCTTCTTCTTCACTTTTGTCTACAAAAAGAGGATCACAAGATGTAGAAATATTGTACAAAAATAAAAAGTAAATATTCTTTGATAAGGATTTAGCGGTTAGAATTTTTTTGTCAAAAATTACATAGAGCGTCGGTTGCCTGTATAAGATTCAACGAGCGTTTGAATGAAAATAGTGCGATCCAGGTAGGGGTTGCGGGGGTGCGCGGCGGTTAAAAGTGCGGCCGGTCGTGACCCCCTGCTCCAATTTTTCAAGTCTGCAAGTTCTGTTTCAATCTGTGCGATCTTCAGAAAAGGTCGACCGGTCGACCTCCAATTTTAAATGTTGTCCGATTTTTATCAAAAATAAACTTCAAGAAATACTCCAAAAAATTAGTAAAAACATTTTAAATCACTTGGGAGTATTTTGACAACATTTATAAACATTGTTTAGGTGCAAAAACCAATTTAAATAAAACCATCAAAAGTGTTGTCCATTTTTATCGAAAAATAAATTTTAAGAAATACTCCAAAATTAGCAAAAACATTTTAAATCATTTAAGAGTATTTGGACAACATTTATTAACATTGTTTTGGTATAAAAACTCGTTTGAACATAATCATCAAAATCTTGATAAAAACATTTATCTAACAAACTCCCCCTTTTTGATGATTACAAACCAAAACAATTTTAGGAAGTCGATTTTAAAACAAAACAAACCTTCCGGTCTAAAACATCAAACCATTACAAGCAAGATTTATCATAAGTACAAACACACACAAGGATAGGAGCAAAGATTTTTCAAAATCATTTTTGCACAAGCTCCCTCTATCAACATGCATAAAAAATAAGTAGAAGCAAACAACTAAAAGCTAAAAGCTTGAATTTCATGAGCTTAAAAGCTCCCCCTGTCACAAAAGCATCATTAGTCAAGCATAAAAGTCCATAATATATCACATGGACTAAGTATTATCCATAGCATCATGCTTTTAAAAGTTCTAGCTTATAGCTTTTCTTGCGAGCTTATTTACGCTTCTTTGAGCTTATGAGCGTTTTTCTTGTTTCTCCCCCTTTGGAATCATCAAAAATAATGTTAGCACGATAAAAACATCATACAATTATATCAAAGTGCGCAATTTAATCGATTTATCGAGCATATTGAACATATAAGCTTAAATTCTGAATAAAAGGGAAAAAATTGCTCATTTGATTGATAAAACATGATCTCTATAAACTTATAAGACTTTTCAAATCAAGAGAATCATGTAGGTGATGAATTTTTCATTGAAACATTTTGTCGAACCATTGGCGTGCGTCGAATAAAACAAGAGAAATATAACGCCTTTATGATTCGTTTAAGCCAAACAATTTCATCACCAATTGCAATACAACAATATTCAATCATCAACAATCATCATATACAATCATACGAATACAAGAATTTCATCAAAATAGCAAGGTATAAGCACATCTCAAGGGTTCAACCCAATTGAGATTAAAAAGAAAAATTCTTACCATTTAATCGGTAAAGATGAACAATGATGATGATAATCGAGCCTCATGAAGTCCAAAATATAAAATGTATTCAATAAAACAAATTTGAAGTGAAATTTGTGTGCAAAATTCGAAGGGGACGAAAAATGAACATAAAAGACCAAAATGACTACGATCAAGAGGCAAGCGATTTTAACCAAAATAAAAGCTAAGGGCGACCGGTTGTTGTTGAGGGTGATCGGTAGACGTTGAGGGCGACCGGTTGCCCTCAACCCCATCAGCCCACTGTCTTGCCCAATTTTTCAAAATCCGATTTTTCAACCAAAAATCCGATTTTTCGCCCCTAAGTTTTAAAAACATGCAAAATGCAAACGCAAACCTCATTCAATATACATTATGCCTAACCGAGCTCGTATCGATGCAAAAGTCTCAGAAGATAGCGGTTTTGTAAAATGTCCGCTAATTGATCTTGAGATGGTACAAAAGATATCTCAATTTTTCGTTTTGAAACACAATCCCTTAGAAAATGATGTCGAATCTCAATATGTTTAGTACGGTTATGATGAACCGGGTTTTGAGCAATATTTATAGCGGATATATTATCACAAAAGATAGGAACACTTTCAAAAGAACATTTGTAATCCGCTAAGGTTTGTTTCATCCAAAGAAGTTGTGTACAACAAAATGCCGCGGAAATATATTGGGCTTCGGCCGTTGAAAGTGAAACACGATTTTGTTTCTTTGAAAACCAAGAAACTAGGCAATCGCCTAAAAATTGATATGATCCGGAAGTACTTTTACGATCATCAATATTTCCCGCATAATCCGAATCACTATAACCTTTAAGAAAAAAATTATCATTCTTTGGATAAAATAAACCATATTGAATAGTGCCTTTCAAATATCTAAAAATTCTTTTAACGGCACTCATATGAGATTCTTTGGGATTGCTTTGAAAACGAGCACATAGGCATACGACATGAAGAATATCCGGTCTACTTGCGGTTAAATAAAGTAAACTATCAATCATACCTCGATATTTGGATTCATCAACCGACTTGCCTTTTTCATCTTTGTCAATCTTGACGTTTGTTGCCATTGGGGTAGAGACGGTTCTTCCTTCTTCAATTCCGAACTTCTTCAAAAGTTCTTTTGTATACTTGGATTGTGAAATGTATATTCCTTCTTGACATTGCTTAATTTGAAGTTCAAGGAAGAAGTTGAGCTCTCCCATCATGCTCATTTCAAATTCACCTTGCATTAACTTAGAAAATTTCTTGCACAAGGATTCATTAGTAGCACCAAAAATAATATCATCAACATAAATTTGCACTAATAAGCAATCTTGCCTTTTTCAAAAACAAAAGAGTAGTATCAACTTTACCTCTTGTAAAACCATTTTGCAAAAGAAAAGAGCTAAGTCTATCATACCATGCACGAGGTGCTTGTTTCAAACCATACAAGGCCTTTTTAAGTTTATAAACATCATTAGGCCTAGAAAATTTTTCAAACCCTGGAGGTTGTTTTACATAGACTTCTTCTTGAATAATACCATTTAAAAATGCAGATTTTACATCCATTTGGTAAAGCTTAAAATTTTTAAAACAAGAATAGGCAAGTAAAATACGAATAGCTTCTAAACGTGCTACAGGTGCAAATGTTTCATCATAATCAATACCTTCTTCTTGACAATAACCTTGAGCTACTAACCTTGCTTTGTTTCGGATAATGTTGCCTTGGTCATCGAGCTTGTTCCGAAATACCCATTTTGTGCCTATAATTGTTTGAGATGGAGGACAAGGTACTAATTCCCATACATCATTCCTTTCAAATTGATTCAACTCTTCTTGCATTTCTAAAAACCAATCCTCATCTTCAATGGCTTCCTTAGCATTTTTAGGCTCTTTTTGAGATATAAGAGCTTTCTCGGAAAATTTTCCTCGAGTCATTACTTTATCAAGAGGATCACCAATAATAAGATCTTTTGGGTGATCTCCCTTAAATTTCAATGCTACGGGAAGATTCGAAGTATCACCTTTATCTTCTTGAGGAACAATTGAGCTTGAAGGTTGATCATTTTGAGTATCATCTTGAACAATGGGTTCAACAATATCCTCTTCATCACTTTCATCATTGGGTATCCTTTCAACACCCGAAGCTTCATTGAATTTGACATGGATGGATTCTTCAACAACCCCACTAGTCTTATTGTAAACCCGATATGCTTTGCTCTTGGTTGAATACCCCATAAATATTCCTTCATCGGCCTTAGGATCAAGTTTGTCTAATTGATCCTTAGTATTCAAAATAAAACATTTACATCCAAATATTTTGAAATAACTAATATTTGGAGTTATTCCTTTCCAAAGCTCATATGGAGTTTTATTCATTTTAGGACGAATATAAATCGATTAATGACATAGCAATCCAGGTACTTACGGCTTCAAATTTCAAAAATATTTTGGAAGTGAAAATTCATTTAGCATGGACCGACTCATTTCTTGAAGTGTTCGATTCTTCCTTTCGGCTACTCCATTTTGTTGAGGTGTCATTGGAGCCGAAAAATTATGACTATATCCATTGGTTTCACAAAAGACTCTAAATTCGCCGTCAAATTCTCCACCTCGATCACTTCGAATAGACTTAATAGTATCTTCCTTTTCATTTTCAATAAGTCTACACAACTTAACAAACTCATTAACGGCATCGCTTTTATTTGTAAGAAATAGAGCCCAAGTATATCTAGAAAAATCATCAACTATAACAAAAGTGTAATGTTTTCCACTTAGACTTGCCGTACCAATATCCCCATACAAATCAAGATGAAGCATTTGTAGGGGTTTGGTAGTGGAAATTTCATTTTTGGGCTTAAAACTACTCTTAACTAATTTATTCTTTTGACAAGTGTCACATAAGCCAAGATTTTCAAAATTCAATTTGGGTAGTCCTTTTACATGTTGGTTTTTGTAAATAGTTTGCAAATTTTTGTATCCAACATGTCCAAGTCGCCTATGCCATAAACTAGTTAAATCATTATTGGCGACAAGACAAGAAACATTTTGACTAACCAAATCACTTGTACAAATTTTGTAAAGATTACCTTTTCTAATTGCTTCACAAATAATTTTATCATTTTTGGAAATAAGGCATTTTTCTTTATTAAAAACAACATTATAATTTGAATCACAAAGTTGGCTAAGACTTATCAAATTGAACTTAAGCCCTTCTACTAAAAGAACATTACTAAGAGAGAAAGAAGAGTTACCAATTTCTCCATTTCCAAGAATTCTTCCTTTGCCATTGCCGAACATGACCATACCCTCTTCTTGGAGCTTGATGTTGGTAAAAAGTTCTCTCTTCCGGTCATGTGGCGTGAACATCTGCTGTCCATGAGCTATTTTGAATCTTCTATTGTTGTTATAGCCCCTATAACCTACAAAGGAATTATTTTTAGGTACCCTATAGTTTTGGGGTCCATGGGGGTTAGCCTTGAGACCTTTAGGTCTCCAATAATAGCTAAAATTATTCTTCAATTTACAATTGCTAGCATAGTGTCCATTCTTACCACAATAAAAACAAGTAATAATACGAGGACTACTAGCACGTACAAAGGTTGGACCTTGGTATTTTTTCTTAAAAGCATTTTGAAAAGGTTTGTAACCAAGTCCTAATTTAAAATGCTCACCTCTTTGTGCATCTAAAATTTTTGTGACTTTATCCGTACTTAAATTGAATCGATGCACATCTTTTTTCAAATTTTCAATATCATTTGTGAGCGTTTGTTTTTTGGTTTCAAGAGTACGAACATAGTAAGAGTAATAGCATGAGCCTTATCAAGAGAATCATAGGAAGTAAATAATTTATCTTTTTCTAGTTTAAGCTCTTTATGCTCCTTTTTCAAATTCTTGTATTTAACAATCAAATTTTGAAACTCATTTTTTAATTCATCAAAATCACATTGTAGTTCATCAACTAGGGAAGAAGATGAAGCATTAGAGTGTACCTCGGTATTTTCATCGTCTATGGCCATAAGACCATGTTCGGATTCTCCTTCCTCGTCGGTTGTTTCAAGTAAT
Source organism: Rehmannia glutinosa (assembly GCA_016081115.2). Classification (NCBI taxonomy): domain Eukaryota; kingdom Viridiplantae; phylum Streptophyta; class Magnoliopsida; order Lamiales; family Orobanchaceae; genus Rehmannia; species Rehmannia glutinosa. The sequence goes on from JABTTQ020003230.1 coordinate 92,277, forward strand.
TCATCCCAAGTTTTGACGTCCGCATTTAACGCCTTCTTTTTCGGAAAAGGTTTTTTCTTCTTTTGTTTCTCTTCCGCTAATTTCGGGCAATCGGCTATGTAGTGCCGGATTTTCCGCATTTGAAACAAGAATTGTCTCTAAGCTTTCTTGCTTTATTTTTATTTACAAATTTTGCAAATTTTCTAACAAGAGCCGCCGTTTCTTCATCATCCTCATCACTAGCATAATAAACATTATTAGAAGAAGATGTTAAGCCTTTAATAATATTTTGCGTACCCGGATTAGAGATGGATGGTTGAGAATTTTTTCTCTCCTTGAGATATACTTCATAAATGAGGAGGTTTCCAATGAGCTCATCAAACTTGAGTGTCTCAAGATTTTGAGCTTCCGTAATTGCCGTCACCTTTTCGGACCATGAGCTGGGAAGGGCGTTCAATACCTTGGTCACCTTGTCTTCTTCGGAGATGACCTTTTCAAGAGCCACAAGAGGATTGAGAATGTTGTCAAGCCTTTCCACCATTTTTGATATGCTTTCACCATCATGCATATTGAAATTTTCAAAGTCTTTCACAAGCATTGTTTTTCTTGCTTGCTTCACTTTCTTTGTGACCTCATAGATGGTTTCTAATTTTTCCCAAATTTCATGTGCCGACCGTATGCCTCTTATGCGATTATATTCGGTGGCGGTAAGAGAGCAATGTAAAATGTTTAAGGCCTTACCGTTTAGAGAGAAAGCCTTCTTGTCATTTTCATTGTGCTCCTTGAACGGCTTGGGAGTCGTGGTACCATCCTCCAATTTTGTTGTTGGTTGAGCAACTCCTTCAATGACCACATTCCAAATATCTAATCCGCACCCTTGTAGAAAGCACTCCATGCGGTCTTTCCAAAATGCGTAGTTGTTGGCGTCGAATAGTGGTGGCTTGTTGGTGGAGGCGCCGGTGGTGAGATGAGCTTCATTCGTAGTCATGGATCTTTACTCTTTACTCGGAACGAGCTAGCCAAAGAGTTTGGCTTTGATACCACTTGTTAGTCCAAGTGGCTACGATAATCTAGAGGGGGGTGAATAGATTATGCCGATTTTTCACAAATCTCCCTCTTTTTCGAATGAACACGTAATTGACAAGAATGTAAATGCGGAAATTAAACAACACTCGATGATTTAGAGTAGTTCAACCCACCTAGGGCCTAATCTATTACCACCCCGGTATATCCGAAGTGGATTTCAAAAAGAAAAAAAAAATTATTAATTACCACAATTAAGACAACACCTTGAGGATTACCACAATCCTCTTACAACACCTTCAAGAAGATTACCACAATCTTCCTTCACCACCTTTGAAGAGTACCACACTCTCCAAACACCTATCACCTAGATCACCCAAGTGTATTCTTACCACAAGAATACTCACAAGGATGTCTTGTGTTGAATGATGGACAAAATTCAAGATTACAACTCTATAAAACCAATACAAAGATTGAGTGCAAGTGTAATCAAGAATCAAAAGCCTAGACCTCAAAGATGTGCAAGTGAAAGTGCTTAGGCTATTACAACAAGAATGTAAAAAAGAAAGCTTGAAGAATTTGCAGATTTCTTGTTGTGTATTTTGCTTGTATGTGTTGTGTCTTCAATTCATCCTCTATTTATAGGAGAGTCTTCACCAACATAGGCTCCCAACATAGGCTCCTTCTTCACTTTTGTCTACAAAAAGAGGATCACAAGATGAAGAAATATTGTACAAAAATGAAAAGTAAATCTTGCTGATAAGGATTGCAATGGTTGGAATTTTTGCTGTAAAAAATTACATAGGCGACCGGTTGCCCTGTATAAGATTTCGACGTTTGAATGAAAATATGCGATCCGGTAGGGTTGCGGGGTGGGTGGTCATTGTGCGAGTGCGTGCGCCGGTCGGCCCACTGTTTGACCGGTCCCCTGCTCCAATTTTTCAAGTCTGCAAGTTCTGTTTTAATCTGTGCGATCTTGAAAAGGTCGGTCGGTCGTCGACCTCCAATTTTAAATGTTGTCCGATTTTTATCAAAAATAAACTTCAAGAAATACTCCAAAAAATTAGTAAAAACATTTTAAATCACTTGGGAGTATTTTGACAATATTTATAAACATTGTTTTGGTGCAAAAACCAATTTAAACAAAACCATCAAAAGTGTTGTCCATTTTTATCGAAAAATAAATTCTAAGAAATACTCCAAAAATTAGCAAAAATATTTTAAATCATTTAGGAGTATTTGGACAATATTTATTAACATTGTTTTGGTATAAAAACTCATTTAAACATAATCATCAAAATCTTGATAAAAACATTTATCTAACATAGGGTTCGAACCCTGTATATGTCAATTTCTTTGAAATTTATCCATTTCCCTCCAACCACTACTCCCAACCTTTTAAAGAAAAAATATATTAGATAGGAATCTGAATCATGTCATGACACGCGTTGAGTGGACATAAATATGGGTCATTCAATTATTAGTATTCTTGTTGCGATATATTTTTTCAATATATTCTTTATATTCGGGGATCTTCTCTGACTTAAGTGTCGGAGTATCTACGTGGGGATGAGAAACATCTAGACTATTGAGGAAATTCTTGGTGATTGTAGAGTAACTTTTAGAATAAAATTAAAACTAAAATACAATATCCCTACACCTATAACAATATTCATATATCATAAAAAATTAGTTCAAGGCAGCACAATTACATTACAGGTTAGATCAACTAAAAAGATGCCTTTCGTTTTAATTTCCTTTATTACATTTGACACTGTAACGCCCCGATTTTCAAAATATAAAGTGTAACTTTAATTTAATAAGAAAGCACATTTAAAAGCATATGAATAAGACACATCAAAAAAATAAGCGCAACCAGGGGCGGATCCAGGAATTAGTAATAGGGTGGGCTAAGAAGTAAAAATTTCTCTAAGAAAATTATCTATATATAGGGATGGCAATGGGGGCGGGGCGGGCTAGGCCAAAATAACAAGAAACCAATAACTAAATATAAAAAAATAAAAAAATAGATAATTAACTTTGATGATGACACTTAGGGTGACAAGTCGTTCATGCCGACCTGATAAATAACAACTCTGCACAATAAGCTCAAGCCTGAACACAAGACAATGACCTTATTGAGCCTAAAATTTATACTCAAACACAACGTACTAAAAATTCGAGAAAAACATGGTACGACACGATAAACACAATAAGCAAAACTGTTAAGTTGATTTAGTTAGAACAGTTAGACCATTAACTAATAAAATATATGACGTCCTTAATATATTTGATACTTAGATACATATTCTAGTAAATTACCAATACAAATAGTTAATATTTTAAAAGTAATGACATGATAAGTGTAAAAATGATAAATAAGGACCACAAAAATAGTCAAAAATATCAAATATATTAAATATAATATCAATCTCATGATAACACAAAAGTTTTATATTCTTCATTCTTGATTTTTAAATTGAATTTAGACTTTGGGGTGAACTTGGATTTTGCGTTAAATTTTGGGTGGGCTAATTTTAAATTTTATAGAAATTATAATACAAAATTAGAGTTTTTGAAAATTTTGCACTGGGCTCAAGCCCAGTGCTTGCAACACATGCATCCGCCTCTGAGCGCAACCATTTTATTAATAAACCCAAATAATTCCTGACTTTTCCACTACACCACTCTGATTTCATAAAGTATAGTCTAATTATAAACTTTTGCGTCCATATAAACAAAGTATTCAAACTAAAATATTGGTCCTCCAAAAACAAACTAACTCTTAAAATTATCTTAAATTCATCAATAAAATAAGATTTTCCAAAAAAATTCAAATTAAATAAAAATCATTGACCTTGCATCCACCGCCTCCAATCCTCTCTCGGGTTCCTCAGCCTGAAAAATGTTAATAAATATGGGGTGAGCTTTTCAACTCGCTCAGTGGGAACACGTTTGTCAAAATTAAATACAACATATAGGCATAATCGTAAATATTCAACATGTAATTTTTCCTCTATAATATTTTCTCCGACCGCCGATTATTTATAAGCATCATGTACACCCCAATGATACTTCTCGATCCCGTGCCTTCTACATTTTTGACTAATATAATATTCATGATTATAATATTGCGGGCTACAGCCGATGATACTTTTGATCTCAGACCTATTTACGGCCCCTAACTAACATGACTTCCTCTTTTCACATTGCACATAAACGAAAATACATATACGAAATATTTAATAATGACAAACAATACTTGAAAAGAAATATTCCCACCTTAAAATAATTGCAGATTTTTGTGCCGAGAATGTAGAAAAGAATACATTAAATCATGTTCCTCTTTTCCGGGCTTGACTAAGTGGCTAGGTTGGTGTGATATCAAATAGTATATGGTTGTTGTAGAAATAAAGAACAAAAAGCTAGTTCTAGAAATATACATGATTCTAGCAGAAAGTATTTGTAAAAAAGTGTAAGGGAAAAATTAGTATTTATAATGGTATTTCTTTGATGAAAATTTAATAAGAATTATGTTTTTGTTAACGTTAGAAAATCATAAATTGATATCCTTTCATCTACCATCATTAAGTTAGGAACTTTTCAAATCCATAACTAAAATTTCATTAAAAGTGGCTAATTAAAATTATATTTTCCTGATTAATAAAATTATAATTCATATAATAATAATTGAAAAATACGGGATATTACATACTATCCACCTTTAAAAAAAATTCATCCTCGATTTTCGTTGTCTTACTAAAGTTCATGAAAACAAATATGTCATTTGTTTTACACGAGAATTCTTGTCTAATATTGAAAGTACACATGCAATAAAGCTTTTAAAAAAATGATGACTTGAATTTATAAAATGTACTTTTAAAACATGATAATATAAAATATTTCATGAATAAATGGAATAACTTGACGTAATAAATTGCATACCTTGAGGAATCCGAGAGATATGGCCGTGGTGGATGTCACTAGACTGTTTTTTTTTATTTAAACATTTAAAAAGACACTTTTTTCAAACAAGTCTACAGAACCGTATACCTGATCTGATACCACTTGTAACGCCCCGATTTTCAAAATATAAAGTGTAACTTTAATTTAATAAGAAATCACATTTAAAATCCTATGAATAAGACACATAAAAAAAAATAAGCGCAACCATTTTATTAATAAACCCAAATAATCACGACTCTTCCGCTACACCACTCGATTTCATAAAGTATAGTCTAATTATAAAATTTTGCGTCCATATAAACAAAGTATTCAAACTAAAATATTGGTCCTCCAAAAACAAACTAACTCTTAAAATTATCTTAAATTCATCAATAAAATAAGATTTTCCAAAAAATTCAAATTAAATAAAAATCATGACTTTGCATCCACCGCCTCCAATCCTCTCTCGGGCTCCTCGGCTGAAAAATGTTAATAAATATGGGGTGAGCTTTTCAACTCGCTCAAATTGGGAACACTTTTGATAAAACTAAATACAACATATAGGCATAATCGTAAATATTCAACATGTAATTTTTCCTCTATAATACTTTCTCTCGATCGACAGTTATTTATAGATCTGGTACACCCCGAGGATACTTACGATCCAGGTGCCTTCTTACATTTTTCGACTAATATAATATTCATGATTATAGTATTGCAGGCTACACCCGAGGATACTTTTGATCACGAGACCTATTTACGCCCCTAACTAACATGACTTCCTCTTTTCACATTGCACATAAACGAAAATACATATACGAAATATTTAATAATGACAAACAATACTTGAAAAGAAATATCCCCACCTTAAAATAATTGGATATTTTGTGTCGAGAATGTAAAAAAAATACATTAAATCAAGTTCCTCTTTTCAGGGTTTGGCTAAGTGGCTAGGTTGGTATGATATCAAACAATATATGGTTGTTGTAGAAAGAAAGAACAAAAAGCTAGTTAGAGATATACATGATTCTAGCGAGAAAGTATTTGTAAAAAGTGTAAGGAAAAAACTAGTATTTATAATGGTATTTCTTTGATGAAAATTTAATAAGAATTGTGTTTTTTTTTTTTTTTTTTTTTAACGTTACAAAATCATAAATTGATATCCTTTCATCTACCATCATTAAGTTAGGAACTTTTCAAATCCATAACTAAAATTTCATTAAAAGTCGCTAATTAAAATTATATTTTCCTGATTAATAAATGGTTGCTCCAAAAAACGTCCTCCTCTCGCCGATCGACTTCCAAGTCGAACTCCTCCATGAAACCCGCACTGCGGGGGCCGAAGGGGGCTCCGCTGCATCTCTCTCCGATGCTTAAGTCGGTGACTTGGAAGAGAAGCAAGAATTGTAAAAGCAAAGATGAGATTAAGTTTAGAATGAACCGAACTTGAGCTTTTATACCTTAGCTAGGATTAGGGTTTCGTAAAATCAGGGATTAAGATTACGATTTGGTGTCAGAGTCGTCATTAGGTTAGGATCGGATCTCCTAAAAATCCTAATTTTACGCCCTTAAGACCTCGGTTCCAAATTGACCTGAGACACCTCAGACCATCAGACCTGAACCACTTCGGGCCATCGTATTAGCACTCGTCCCTTACATCTTGAGCCCCCTTACTCCTATGGCCGAACTGAAATTGGCCAGATCGACTTCCTTCCTCATGACTTTCCGAAGTTGATCCTCAGTCGTAGCCCAAATGTTGACCTTACGAGATCAGCCCAACACTTCTTTTTAGCGGACTAAACCAATGCAGAGCCTAAGAGGTCGGCTTAATACTTATAACAGCAGGTCGGTCCCATACGCTAGGTCTTACCAGATCAGCCCAGTGCTTTAGGGCTTGGCAGGTCGGCCCAATACACGGGGGCTTATCAGATCGGTCATATGCCTCTGGGCTTGGCCAAGTCGGCCTAATGCTCAAGTCTTAGCAGGTCGGCCCAATACACGGGGGTTTATCAGATCGGTCATATGCCTCTGGGCTTGACCAAGTCGGCCCAATGCTCAAGGTTTAGCAGGTCGGCCCAATATAGACAGATCAACCCAGACCATATTTTACCCTTATCAATAAAATTATAATTCATATAATAATAATTGAAAAATACGGGATATTACAGACACAAAATCAAATACTTAAAATTACCACAAAAATTATAAATATTTAAAGGCAAAAAAAAAAAAAAGATTGGCATATATGTTATACGGATGTCGACTCGAATATCCAGATGAAGTGAGGAGGGCCCACAGGGTTTTTGATACGGGTAGGTCCACATATATAGTGGTCCAAATCCAAATAATAATTGAACCCCTCCAATTATTAAATAATCCAATTCCAACTCCCCAAACACTCCCATCAGTGCGCCCTACCTTAATCGTACCAAAACCCCAAATCTTTGCTGTCTTCACATGATCTTCCCCCACTTTCTATCATTTTTTTCATCTCCGTTTATTCTTATTTATCGGTCAAAATAAAAAAGAAATCTTGCCCTTTTTATCATAAACCCCTAAAAAAAAGAAAAAAAATGTAAGTCCGAAAAGATTGATGCATACATAGAATCTTGGTAAAGATAGAGAGTAGGTGCTACAAGCCTACAAGTGATGTTTGATTATTTGGATCAGATTTCACTATCCAAATCCATTCTCACCTCATATGACATATCCCTTGGTTCCCATCAAACCAGAACCTTTTCACAATTTCTATTTTAGCTTTATATAAATTTGTTTGTTATGTAATATTATAACTAGGACCCTTTATTATAACTGACATTTCATTTTATATATTTTTTTATTTCAAATAAACTGAAAAGTACATGATTTGAACTCTGATTAACACTATTATAAAGGGTAGTGATATCACTTGAGCTACAACCTACAAGCTAGTAGTGTGACATTTCATTTTATATAACAACAGCATCAATACACATTAAGTTTACATATCATTTATTATACACTTAATAGATTGGTGGTATTGCAATTGATGCGATCGAAAATTGGTATCATAATAATTACTTTTTTCACATGATTTGGACCGCAAACTCGTCGTTTCATAAATTCTACAAATGTATGTATGATTCCGCTTATAATCTACAAAAATAGAGAGTGTCTTCTTTTTTTTTTTTTGAAGTCTTTATTATCGCGGAAACAACAAGTAGTTGATAATAAAAAATGATAGGGTTTGCAAATAGAAGTTGAAAATTGATTAAACTAAGAGACATTTTCCTGGCGGGTAAATTATAAAAGTTTTTTATTTGTATTTAAAAGTCAAACTCGAATTCAAAAATCTAAAACACCACTCTCACTGCTTTTAGTTTTTAACTAAATCAAACAGAATCATCATAAATTTAAAGTATCTCTACCACTCTTTTTAGATTTTAATTAATCGAAGCAGAATAAAAAAATAGAAACTAGCATTTCAAACACCAAAAAATGTTTTTTCTCTTTTTTTCTAGCTAAGAGTTGAGAATCATATTTTTCTTCGGTGAGATTAATTCTATATATCCACACCTAGAAAACATCCAGCTTTGCACGTGTGATGTTTGTTGCATGGTCTCTTGAACACAACTAACTAAGGGTCAAACAATGCAGATACATCTCAAAACCTCAATCATTGCTTGCAACTTAAAAAAAAAAAAAGAATAATGTAAAAACGTGGTTTTCCAGCCTCGCAATGAGATTTTGCCTCAAGATGTGCACGTGGGATAGTGCAAATCAAGACTTGGATTTTCCTAAATCTTGAGTTAATTAAAAATTAATTAACTAATTAATAATCAAGATTGGTGCTTCGAAATTTGGGTTTAAAAGATTGCACGAGTGGGGGGGGGGGATTGCGTGGGATTGTTTGTTTGTTTCATTATTGGTTAATATTAATTGTAGTACTTGTGGGATTAAAAGATGTGTCCCACTTGCTTGCTAATGTTGTCTAAGATTAATGATTACGAGGTTATTACAATACCTTTACAACTATTGACTTTTAAAAAAGAGGAGACCACATGTTTAGCCTACGGTTTTTTTAAGCCTTACGATGAAAAAGCTGGCACACCTCGTTCACTACAAATTTTATTCTGTCACAGTATTGTTTTTTCTTAATTTTGAATCGTAATGCAAATAAAGTGAAAAGTACTTTTATGTGTAAATGGATGCAGTGTAAAGAATTTTGAGGACACAACATCGAGGAAATTATGTTTTTTAAAAAAAAAATAGAAGAAGAAATAGGGGTATAAATGAATTGAGTCCAACCGAACATAGTACCTTGATTGGATTTTAATCGAGTTTCAAGAATTAGATTTGCGTTTGGGTTTGATTAGATTATTAATAGAATGTAGCTCAAACGAGTTTTTAGTCAAGTCGAACACAAATTGAGCCCGATAAGCTCGATATTTTTACACATTTTATTCTTTTTTTACTAATCGAGTCAAACTCAAGCGAGCTTTATATCTTATCAAATGGAAAATATTTTCAAGTCTGGTTCATTATGTTAACGAATCGAGCTTAAACGAGCTTTTAACGATATATCTCGAGTCGAAAGTCGAACAATTTGATTTGTTTTTTAACCCTATATATTAGTTTATATATAACACGTGAGACTTTATTGGAGTTGTTTGTGGAAGGAAATTCGTAAGGAATTAAGACATAATCCATTGAATAAGCACTATTTTTCGAAGTTTCATGGTTAAACATTTCGATTTGGAGCAAATTTAGGATGTTTGACCTCATTTATGGGAAGTTTCCTACAAAGCGCATGCGAGTGAGGGTAAAACAAACTAGAAAGACCAGTGTTGGTTGTGAGACAACTATCAATCTAGAAAGCAAGCCGCTATACTCGCTACTCGAGCAAGACCTCTCCTAGTACACTGTAGTTAGGGGACAAACCAAGCAGAAGCTAGTGGTCCGATGGAAATGTGACGCTCGAGGTCGATGAAGGTCAGACGATGCGGAAAAGGAAAACAGAGACAATGTGTGGCTTATGGAAGACTTCCAGGTAGAGGAAAACATAAACGAACCACATCAGAAGAAGAAAAGAATATGAGACTTGCATACATGGGACTGTACGATTAAAAGATTTGCATGCTAACAAAATGCATCTTCTTTTCAGGAGTTTTTGATTATTACAATTGCATTTCCCTACCACTATAGGGAGAAGCATTAGGAAGAAAAGGATTGGCGAAGGATATTAAATTCCCATCTTTTACATGGAATATTTGTTATGTCTCTTACTACAACTTTGGACGGCGACATCTTCTGTTCCAAAAAAGTGTTTCATTGTCTATTTCATCGCACGGATTATTGTCAAATATCTTATTAAAACCAATAATTTAGGCTTAATTAATGTTTTAAAATTAATATGGTAGTTTTTTTATATGTGTTATAATAGGAGATGAAACACTATTTTAGAATAGAAGAAACAATCCGCACTTTGGATAGGTGATTGTTAAATAAACAGCAAAATTGCATGATCAAACTTAACTCGTTGAACTTTATAAGTTTCCAAATTATGCTCTAACTAGCTCAAAACAATCCCATATCATGTTAACAAGCAGCTTGAAAAAAATATCTTTTCCAAACCCAAATGACAAAGCACTACTATCGAATTTGATAAAGTTCAATATTGTTACTGATTGATATGAAGATGGATTTATATATTTGACCGTTTCCTTAGAAAACGACTGACTTGCTTTGATCATGATGTCAATGATGTCTAGGTGTGTAAACAAGTTTAATATGAGTCGAATATAGTACTATTAAAACGTGTTGGATTTTTGTCTAACTTAAATGGTTAAATTTGAACTTAACTAGATTGTTACTTAAATACCTAAACGAACCTCAATTGATCCAACACTATTAATCGTTAAAATAATCAAGCCGATCCTCACACCTTATCAACACTATTAAATGGTTATATGACGCTTGATTTGTTATGTCTAATAAACGAAGCTTTTAACAACCAACTAGATGATTTGTTTTCAGCTTAGGTTGGATTTGGATTGACGGACTTAGAGCAATGGGTTTCACATCCTTAACTCCTTTTTTGAGTTAATGTGGTGGATTTCAAATTCATCTAATTTGAAGTTATTTGAAATCCTTCCGTTGAAAAATCTTTCTCTCAAATCCCGAAACGTACCAAAATGCTGATAAAGCCCCTTGGGCCTCAGCGCAAGGATCCACTAGTGTAAATGTTTAGCCATGAGTATATCTCCTATGATTTAGTCAATAGAAATTGATACAGTATGGTTACAATTGGATATCCTTTATTTTGATCTTTTCTTTCTACTAGAGAATATTGATTATTGATTTTTTTTAAAGAATAATGAATTTTGAAAGTATGATTAGATTTATGACTAAAATATAATTATGAAAACTGATTTGATATAGAAATAGTAAAATAACGAATGTATATGATTAATGATTAAAAATGTGTAAATGAATAGTGAAATTTAAGAGAATGTGTAATAATAATTTGGTGATTTGATGGTTTTTTTACAAATTGAAGGGATGCGGATGCGTTGGTGAGAAGAAAAAAATAGAAAAGAGTGAATGGTGTAGTTCTTGGAAATTTTCATAAACAATTGCCTTTTGGAATAAAAAAAATTCTGTAACGGGACGAGAATGAGAAAATTTAGAAGCAATCGAAACCTAAGTGATATGCGTATATCTGTTTAAAGAGATAGTCTTCTGTCAGGCCGTCTAACGGGTCTAGATACAGAAAAAAATACAGAAAAAGCCCATTCGGATTGGAGCCCTAATTTCCCAGCTTCACATCTTCTTCTTCTTCCTCTTCCTCCTCCAACCACAACCAGTGCGCGCGAGCCCACATTCCCCACCACTACTGTCGCCACCCTCCGCCTCTTCTTTCACGACTGTTTCGTCGACGGCTGCGACACCTCCGTTCTTGCCTCCTCCAGCCGATTCAGCAAATTCGAGCGTGGTTACCCGGGATTTTCCAATCGAAAGGATTTTCGATTGAATCAGACATGGAAATGGTGGAGAAGAACGAGATTTGCTAAATGACCATGAATTAGACGAGGAGAAGAACGAGATTTGTTGAACGAGATTTTCTTTTTTTTTCTTTCAAATGTTTAATCAATGGACAACACCAATGTGACAGGAAAAATGACAATGGTTGGTGATGGCTCGTGGTGATGATCTTTCTTTTTTTTCTTGAGGTGATATGAAGAATGAATATTCTGACTAAATGATACAAGTCTTAGATCGCCTAATACTTTTATGTAGAAATACTAATACATTTTATAAGAAAAACTAATACGTTGCGGAACACTACTAAAAATACTCTCTAGAAAATTACTAATATTTTTTCGAGAAACTCCTAATACTTTTCCGATGGACAACTAATACATTTCAGGAGTATATTAATGAGAAATACTAAAACTCTTCAGGGAACTACTAATACATTTCAGAAGAACTGTTAATACTTTTTAGAAGGACGACTAATACTTTTCACAAGTACTGTAAATACATTTCGGGAGAAAATTTAATTATATTCAGGAGAACTATTAATACATTTCAGAAAAACCGCTAATACTTTTTAGAAGGATGACTAATACTTTTCAAAAGGACTATTAATACATTTCAGGAGAAAATTTTAATTTATTTCAAGGAACTACTAATACTTTTTTGAGTAACTACTAATACTTTTTTGATGGATTGCTAATACATTTTGGGAGTATATTCAGGAGAAATACTAAAAAAACTCTTCAAGAAACTACTAATACATTTCAAAAGAATTGTTAATACTTTTTAGAAGAACGACTAATACGTTTCAGAAGGACTGTTAATACATTTTATAATTAAAAGAGACAACTTTGTAGAAATGTATTACACGTTGCGTTCTAATGTATTTTTTTTTTTTTTGAGAAGTGCGTTCTAATGTATTAGATGTATTAAAAACATGTATTAGACTTTACAACTTCGTAGTAATTCTCTGTTTTATAATTAAAAGGGACAATTTTGTGGTAAAAGATGTTTTTGACTAATACTTTTCAGTGTAACAACTAATACAATTGAGAGCAACAAGTAATACAAAATACAAAAATCTACCAACATAAAAACAGGGCTAACAACTTAACACCACATAAAAAAATACCCGCTGAAATTGAAAGGCTACGTAACAAATAATAAAATTGGCACTTGAAAATTACAAAAATGCCATTGGCGGCGGAAATTACCAAAATGATTCCGGGTCGCGGGTCAGATCCGTCTAACGGGTCTGCCCGTTAGACGGTCTGACCAGAGTTTTTGTCCTGTTTAAATAAGGTAAAAGTTAACTACAAAATCCCAAATCTACTAGATGCATAATTAAGAAACTATTTTACTGTCTTGAATTGGATTATTTAATATGCAGACATTCTTGTCACAAACAAGATTCATCATTTCCACAAGAACGCAAAATATTACTTTTCATAGAATTTTTAAGTGAATTTTGTTTAAGAAACTCAAAAGCCATCCACAGAAGAGAAACAAAACGAAAAACCGAAGAAAAGGAAAAATAATAGTAATTCTTTTCACACCTATAATTGTGGGGCAGGATAGGAGTGGTGACCATAGTATGGAGGAGCCGGGTTCGGTGCAGTTGATGCATGCAACTGAGGAAGCGCGGCCATCATCCCAGCTTCCTGATTACTGCGAAATTTAAAGGACTAAACTTCATAAAATGCATCTTACTCAAACACAGACTACATTGATATCAAAAATAAAGTCACAAGTAATCACAGGAAGCTATATTTACATGATATCTCATTCTAATTAAGTTCAGAATTGATAATCACGCAAGCACTGGCGATTATATGAGCACATTGGTTACCAGCTTTCCTCAGTCACGATACAACCATCAATAACAATGACAAGTCATACTTCGAAATCCATAAATCAAAAATACAAAGTGTTTTAGACCAAAAATGTTATGTTGCAGAAAATCAGATGAAACAGATGTTATTATAGAACTTGTTTCTCACAGATACAACTAGCGGCATATTTTAGCATATGCACAAACAGGCTCGGCATTAAGGCTATAGTCCTTCCCAAAACCGTCCGAGTTGCCAAAGATTGAAAAAACAGTATTTGTATCACTAACACACAACCTAGCATATATAGCTTGATGAGGGATTAATTCATTTGTCACGATATCTAAACTCCTACAGTTGAAAATTTGCTGAAGCAATGGAAATAGAAATAAAAACAGGCACAAAATTTTACAAATGCAGGCACATCAAACACAAATATAACACATATTCTGAGGTGTAACCTGGTTGCATAAAGGGCATGGGCATGGGCATGGGCATGGGCATGTCCATAACCTTGGTATAGAGTATTTGAAATGTCAGGCCTGCACAAGTAACAGAATTTGTGATTCACTAGTTCAAAATGAACTTCATAAACACCCCATGAGAAATAGGAATGCAAACATATTAGCAAGTACAAATAATTTACATTGGCTGTTGAGTAGGAAATTGCTGAAATTGACCAGCAGTTTGCTGCAGTTGCCCCCCTGCCTGTCGCAACAACTCAGCATAGACATACTCATCAACCCGTTGTTTGGCAAGGGCAACCTATCAGAGAGAAATTTGGCATCATTAATATCCACATTTCTTAATAAGATTTCAAGCAGCTCAATTCAAAAAATTTGCAAATAAAGCATATCTAATTTATTTCCTTGACCTTAAGATGGTGGATGTACCTCAGGCTCTTCCAGAAGTCAAAGAATTAGACTACCATGTTATTTAAGTTTCTATAAAAGATTTAGAGGCAAATCCCTTGTGACAGGTAACTAGCTACTTGTAAATTCATAATATCAATTCTCTCATTTACTCGTCACATCTAAAATCCTCAAGAAATGCCTGCAGAATTTAAAAAGTAACCAGAAAATTAGAAGTAAACAAAGCTATACCTGTTGAGCGTTACCACTTAAATGGATCTGCCTTTGTGTTTGTTCACCTCTCCCACCATAGACCTGCAAAAATAATAAAATAAAGATGGAGGGAGGGGAGAAAGGAGCATAAGCATTAATAATGTGTATGATCAACAACCACCAAATATTAGGCATCCAGAATCTAAATCAGAACTTCAGCCCAGAATATAACTTATTAGCGTGAAGCCGTGAACTTCATAATTATGAGGAAAACTTACCTTGATATTTGCTCCGGACTCATTTCTGATCCTTGATATGTTAGCGCCAAACCTTCCAATCAAACCGCCCACCAGATTTTCAGGAACCATAAGATCCAGAGTTACATAATCAGCTGCAAGATTGGTTGTCCTAAGGATGATGTCGTTGTGCAATATAATAAGATGTCACACAGTAGCAGAATGAAGCATTCAAATGCATTACTCGTGTGGCAAAGATTTTAATTACCTGAATGAGGATCCACGTGCTGTTGAGATTGCCGATGAAAGCCCATATTATTTGATGGGTTGACCGATATGACTTGTCTAGGTGGGTTTTCTCTATTAGTTGCAATAATAATATTAAAAACACCATAAGACAGCAAGACAGATACGAGGAAGAATACATAATGATGCAAACCACTAATCTTCACCTAAGTTGGCACCCAATTTCCACCACAGCCCTCAAAACTGCAGGAACTTCTCCTGATATCTGCAAGAACAATAACATCAACATCTCTCACAGCTGTAAAGATAAAAAGAAAGCCAGTATAATGTATTAAACGGAGAACAGAAGCTAACTCGTGAAGCAAAGTTCCTGGGGAGCAATGCCACACAGACAAATCAACCTAACTCGCATAAGTAGAAGTTTCCTATTGGTTCCTTTGTGACGTAAACTAATTACAAAGATTTGCACCTTTGATGCATAATATTAGTTTGTTCATTTCTGAATAACCAAAAAAGCATTTCAGGATTAATCATAAAATAGGTTTGAACACATTGTTGTTATTATTTGGTTGTAATATGTCAAATCCAATAGTTCAAAATTTTGCATTCTATAATTGTTTATATTAACTTAAAAATTATTACACTTAAATTAAAATCATATTTAAGAAAAGTGATTTTTTCTAATTATGTGAAATTGCACATATGAATAATCTCAGTAAGTCAGTATCACAATTTGCACTCATAACAATGTACATTTTCTTTGGAGAAAGTTTATTGGCTTCCTCCAGACTGGATACTCCAAAGAAAATGCCATACTAGAGGCGCCACTGCTTGTGGCCGAGAAAAACCTAAAGGTTGGCAGCACATGGAGTGGCTACCCAAGACCGTAAATATAACTTTCTTTTTTTTATTTAAATGGTCACTGAAGAAGTCCCTTTCCAAGGCCCTCTAAATGTAGATTTCTATTTCCTTTTAGGTTATTTGTTTTTTTTAAAAAAAACATTATAATCTTGTTTAAAGAAAACCCTTGCTTCAGAAAAATGAAGGCCAAAGCCTTATTCTCCAATATATAACTAGAATACAACTTCTCCCAATTTAGTTATTATTATTTTTTATGGTTCAAAGCCGATTCGGCAAGCTTTAAAGCCGGTCAAACCAACTTTAAAGTGGTTCTCAGCTGACAACCTTGATACTGATAGGGAGTAGGGACCTATTGTCCAAAATAATTTCTTGTGTTTCTAATTATTTTTTGGGCTACAAATCCGATTCGACTGAATGCAAAGCCGGTAAGCTGGTCAAACCGTCTTTACAGTAGCTATCAAACTAAGAGGAGAACGATCTATCTTAAATCCACGACTGATAACTATTGTCAAATAATCATATTTTCTTTCAATGAAGGTGCATCTCCAAGTGGTGTCTTCATTTCTATTTTCATTTTTTGACGAGGGTACACTTAGAGAAAACACCTCTCCAGTTATATTCTTATTAGATTATTCGTCGAAAAACCCTAGACCAGTAACTTAGCACTGAAATAACAATTGTTTATTTGGACACAAGTGCATTGCTAAAAGAATTAAAAATTAAAATACATCCATCTTTAGAATTTGATTATTACACGAAATCTCCTATGAGCTAACCTGGACAACTCGATCAGATTCATGTGCAGATGCACATGGAGGCAACTGATTAGGAGAAAGAACAGCAATAGTTGCTCCAGAGGTATTCCTCAAGTTCACTATATTTTGACCTGAAACTCCAATCAAACCACCTGCTTGAGAACCAACAATCAGAAGCCTTACTGTATTAGCTGCCACATGCCCAGCACCAACTTTCAACGCCTCCACACTGCCATCATCATCCTGTAGAGATTGAAAAGCATTAGCCACGTTAATATTACGTATTAAACAAATCTAAATTCTGACATTAAAATAGTTTAATATCCTCAATTCATTTTACTGGGTAATACAAACTTTACAAGACATTGGTTTCCTCATCCCCAACCCAAACACAAGCCCCCACTCTTCCACACCACACCCCACAAAAAGATAATAATAACAATAATAATAATAAAATAGGAGGAAAAGAAGGAAACTGAACAAGGCTTAACAATCCACTCATATTGGCAACTAATTTGAAGATCCATGGTGAAGAGTCGGTGAATTTCAGCATCATTTCAGTCACCAGCCTTTAAAGTAAAAGAAGACCATCCTATATCATCTATTTTCAATGTCAATATTTCTTCACACAAATCCATAACTATTCCCTTTACAACAATGTCAAGTTGGTTTTGTCACTCTCCATTTATGAATATAGCTGCATTAAAATTCTTTGCCCGAGGTAAAGAACAGATTAAGTTTGAGCTCTACGAACCTACATATTGGCTAATATAAAAAAGCAATGGTCATGTGCTCGTTTTTTATGAAAAAATTATTGTGCTGTGGTTGTGTGATTCTCATCCTTTCACGTTGACCACAGGAAGTCAAAAGTCGGAAGATGAACACAATCAAGATGGCAAAATATAAGTTGGTCAGCGGGGGCCAACCTGCCCCCCACCACACCCCCCTTCTTTTTTGAAAAAAAAAAATTTACCATGTCATTTTTTTTAAGAAATTTTTTCTATTTAATATTTATATGTTTTTTCTTTTAGTTTTCTTATTTGGCCCACCCCAATTTCATGTATCGGCCCACCCCGGCTTTTCTCCAGGCTACGCTATTGGTCAGCACATTATGAAGGAAATGCAATGCCAATAACAGTTGTGCTATAAACAAAAGCAATAATTCTAACTGGACTTCAAAGCTTGTCTCATGCTACCTTAAGGATTAGGCTAACAATTTGATGAAGAGCATTTTCTGCATCAGAGAAAATGTTGCCACTGTCCTTGGAACTGATAATGATCACCCTCTCTTCATGTCGCTGAAATCACAAAACATGAAATAAATTCCACAGCCAAAGTCTGAAAAACAACATCAGATGATTGAACATAACACAGGAAATTCTAGATGTAAGGACCAAAAAACTTTAGACAACTGACATCCATCAGATCAAGTAAATCGAATCCCAAAAACAACTTAGTTTCCTTGAGACCTGTAAATGATGAAGTCTCCTCCACATCAAGACCCAAATCCAGTTAGGTCCAGATTGAGCAAAAGTAAAAAGCGAAACCAAATCAAGGTTACACTTTAGGATCATGGTCCAAGAGACCAGGTCCTCACACAGATCCAACCTTTTTCTCGGTTGGCCTGACTGGGGCTGGGGGTGAGGCTAGGATTGCAAGTTGATCCAGACTTGGACCTGGCCACATGCCAACCCCACCATCCTCCCCAGACAACACACATACACAGACTGAAACCAAGAGAGGGAGGGGAGGGGGTAAAGAGGGGAATGGACAGGTGAGAGAATGCAGAGAGAGCACGGGGGCTGGAACCAGTGACTGCAAGGAAGTGGGGAGGGGTGAGCTGGGAGTAGGGGTGGGGAAACAAAGTGGTAGGGAGGGGATATGTTTACATTTTCAAAAAACAAGGGCAAATCTGACCTAAATATGGACGTTTAGTTATTGAGTTGGGCCTAAACATGAATCAGGTCCAGACAATTTGAAAGTTTCCAGCAGGAGTGGATAGATTCTGGAACAGATTATAGACCCGCCTTACTGGTCTAAATCCAGGTTTGATTAGAGACCTAGTTCCTCTATCTGTCAAAGAAAACTGCAGAGAAGAAAACAGGAACGTGAGTAGCTTATCATATTCCTATATGCTATTTTTACTGTCCAAAAATTCAAATATTACATCATCAGCTACATCAAAAAATGAAATCTAGAAGTTATTAACCTCTGCCCATTCTAAAATTTCTCAAAACATGACAGACTATATTATTCATACAATTTTCACTCAAATTCATTGTTGGTTTGCTTGCTTGGTAAGAATGAAGAGAAATGAATTCAAAATCGAGTATCAGCTTTTCTGCTTCATTTCGAATTCACTTTATTATCCTCGTTAACTTCAACAAATTGTGAATTGTCCCCCCATCTCCTACAACATTCCACCAAAAGCCAAAATACCAAACTGCCGCTGTTTCTGCAACATCTTACTGGCAAAGGAGCTTCAGTTAAGATACAATTTTTCATCATATATCTAATTGCGTTGCATTTCCATTCATGATAAAAACTTCAACGACCATTATATAATCAAAACTATAATTTTCCCAGCCATCTTACAAACCAAATATTTATCTACATGCACTCAGTCACCAATTTAACCTTGTTTCAAGAAAAGACAATTCCGTTCAATTTATGCTTTCTCCGAATAAAAACGTGTAACATCAATTACTCATATATGATTGAACTCGTTTTTATTAAAAAGCTGATTCTACATATTATTGCCAAAAATACCCTAAAGAACACCAATGAAGAAGAAAGCAATTTACTCACGGAGATAGCGTCAGCAATCTTGATGGTAGCTTTAGTATCCTCCCTAATCTTCTGAATGCGATGCCCCGATTTCCCTATAACTTTTCCAATCTGCCTCGACGGAACCACAATGCGGTATATCAGGTCATGAGTGGCCGCCACGCGCCGCTTAGCCGCAGGCACATCAGTTGTGGTCCCTGCCTCCTCGCCCTCCGCCGTGTCCTCCTCGCGCGGCCTCTTGAGAGTGGCGGTGGCATCGTCGGAAGGACCCGGATTATCAGCCGCAATCGCAGCCTTAGCCGACGGTACCGCCGAAGCAGGATTCAAATGAGCCTCTGATGCTGGCGGAGGGTTAGGGATTGAAGACGGAGTCCGGTTCTCGTTCGGTCCCGGATTTGGGTTTGGGCTCGGGTTTACAGGGGTTTGGGCTTGAGACATGGTTGGAGATTGGAGGCAACGTGAATGGAAGCCGCCGCTGCGTCGAGGGTTTTATTGAGGGTTGATATTACGGATATGCCATCTTGTCATTTTTTTTCTCTCATAATTGTCCACTTATAATAATTATTTTCTAAACGTAAATTAATCCGTTATTCACACCCAATTTTCCTTAATACACACATTTTTTTAAATCCCAATATTTTTCAATTTATCATTCTTCTAACTTTATATGGCACTATCATGTGACATGGTTATGTCTATGTGGCACGATAGTATGAAACGATCATATTTGGCACGATCGTGTAGCACATGACTATGTGGCAATACCATATGATACAATCATGTGGCACGATCGTATGGTATAATTGTGTCATAGGATTATATGGCACATGCTTTCGGTAATAAAGGCATTATAGTCTTTTAAATGACATGAATTTAAAATGTGAGTGTATTTACAGGAAAAGTGAGTGTGACTAGCGCAACTCTATGTAAAATTTCATTCATAATAAAATAAAATAAAAAAATCTCTTTCATTTTCTCCTCCCAAACATGGCCATCTTTTTATTTTCCATCTTTTTTTTCCCTTTTTTCTCTTCATTTGTTTCTCATAGGTGACTTTTGTTTCAATTTATTAAGTTTGTCCCTCATATGTGAGTTTTGTTCAAAAAATTCAACTGAGTCATTAATGATGATTGTGACAGAAGCGAGACTTATTTTATTGGTACGTATTATGTTGTCCAATGCATTGGTTGTGATTTTATGGTTCTATGACAAGTTAGATCGGTCTGGGTTTAAAATTTTGTTTTATATCTTTATAGGCTTATGATTTGTAGTTTGCAACTTTTTTTCCTATTATAATCAGTTGTAAGTTTCTTCTTATGAATAAAATTCATTTTGATACTCAAATAATTATGAATATGCTCGCCTTTCTCTCTCTAACATTTTTCTCTGACCTCTCTCCAAAAAAAACAAAAAACTCCATTAACATTCTTCTCTCTCCCCACCTTCTTCTTGCCGGCGACGGCCGGACGATCGACGACGCCTTGTCCCCGGTTAAACCTCTTCAGCTCTGCGATGGTTTTTTCCTAGATCCGGATGGTATTTGTTGCTTATTTTCAGATCCAATTTTGGGAGAATCTCTTGGAAGCGACCAGTGGTGGTCCAGCCATGGCTCAGCGGCGGATGCGGTGGTGGGCGACAGATCAAGAGGGGGAGAGGTTTCTTGTTCGGTTTTTGTCCATTTTCAGATGTTTTGGTGGTTTAGGTGTTGTTTCTTCACTGTTTAGAGTTTTTTAAATTTTCTTTTTTTTACTTTTTTGTGTGTTCGGTTGAAGGACAAAGCCCATAGGCGAGTCAGTGTGTCTGATTTGTAGTTTGCGGTGGTTGCTCGTGCCCGAATTGTATGTGTGTTGTGTTTGAGTCTCCTTTTGGGAGTGCTCTAGTCCTCCTTGGGAGTTGGTTGAGTTTTTGTTTGTTGAATTGGTCGATCTCCCCTTGCTGTTGTATGTGCAAAGTGGCTTTTTGCCAGTGGGCTTGGTTTGTAAGTGTGTGTGAGTGTGTTTGTGTTTTATTTGCAATATAATCTATTGCTTTGGTAAAAAAAAAAATACTCAAATAATTATAACTCTTTATATATACTAGTAAAGTGCATGTGTGTTGCACGTGTTCCATATGATTTTATTAATTTTGTTCTAATTCTAATTCTAATTAATTGAACATAATATTATTTTTTTTTATATATTTATCGTAAATGTCATTCATATTGCAAAAATATATTTTGATCTTAAGACATTTTGAACCTAAAACCAATTGCCACTTGCCAGTAACTTAAATGAATTTTTTATACAGCTAAATCCAATACAAGCAAAAAAGAGTCTCCCTTGAAATCGTATTGTACCAGTTATCCTCTTATTTTATTTTGAATATCATTGTCTTTTTTTTTACTTGACTTGACTTCAGATTTTTTTTTGGGGTTTTTTTTGCAAATGTATTTTTGAAACTTTGAACTCGCTATCATTTTTCTTGTGTTTCTTTATTGGTACTTTAATTTGTTTCCATCATCTCCTTTTCTTTTTTTAATTTCAACTGTATTACTCGTTTCGCCCAAGCATGATTGATTAATACACTTGATGTGTTTCTTCTTTTTCCGTTAACCACTTGCACCATTTTGTCCGAAGCAATAAGAAGTAGATAGGCTCGGCCCTATGTTTATTTTGACTCGTATTTTGATTAAATTTTATATTTAGAAATGAGATGTAAATAAGATATTATACATCACATTTAAAGAACTAAATTTTCACCATATTGTGAAAACTATGAATTGTCGCTCTATCATGTACATATTTGAACAAAAAATTTGCTACGGTCACTCCCACATATCCCACCTTTAGGTCTATTTGAAGCATCCCCTAAAAAAAAGGACTATTTGAAGCATAATAGAGAAACAACCTGTGAAAAAGTTATTATTGCTTTGGTGATTAGATAAATAAAAATAACAACAAGGCATCTTGACACCTTGTGAAAAATATAAAAATATAGGTTGTGCTTGCTTGTATTCTCATTTTCATTTTTGAAAAAAAACATTGCGAGATGTGAGATTGTTTGTGGAAAAAATGAAATCTTTTTTATAAAAAAATAACAAAAGGTATAAAATGAGATACAAAAAGTAAAAAAAAAAACCCAATTTTCTCCAAAAATAACTCACTCTTCACTTTCACTTTCACATTTCCCAATACCCATTTATTTCTCTCTTTTTATTATATTCACATAAATTATTCAGTAATTTCTTTAATTTATAAACAAATTTATTATTTTATCTCAATCGTGATAACAAAAGGTATAAAATGAGATACATGTTGCCTGTTTTAGTTTAGTTATTTATTTTTTATTCAATTTTCTTCCATTATATTTTACACTATTATTTCCACAAAAAAATTCAAAAACAATCATCAATCACTAAGAGATTCTCAATCACACCAATACAATAATTATTTTTTCTCTACACATCCAACTTTCACTTTTAAAAATAATTTCATCACTATTCACTCAAAAAATGAAAGTGGAGGAAGAAAAATACAAGCAATCACAACCGTACATCTTCCTCCTTCCTATATTTCTCCTACTCCAAAAGCTTTAAATTTATGCAATTTACTTATGTTTAAGAATGAGGAAACGAATGGGTCCTCACTTTGCATGGAGATATGAAACCAATTTTCACAAGTAACCTTTACACATACTTTTCACATTATTTCCTTTTTGATTTTCAATGGACATTTCATTGATCATCTCCAAATTACTGACCCCCTATCTATGCATATATATATACACACACTATTCCAATAAGCACTATTCGCCATGCATAATTATGCAATATGTCAGAAAATATCATTTAATTATCGGTTGTAGCTAAGTTTCAAAATTTACAAAAATTTGAAACTTCAAAGAGTTTGTATTTTTATCAACTTGCAAATTCTTCCGCAGTTAATGTATTACTTTTTGGGCTTTATAGATATAATTTTTTCGTTAGAGTGACGATATAAAATGATGAAGATAGTAAAATAGTAGGAAAAGTCATCATGGAGATGCAAAGAATATCATAGTACTTAATAGCAAAGGGGAAACTTCCATGATTTCTGCACATTTTATTAGACAGTGTGGACTAATCTTAGCCTTTGATTGGATCTTTTTAGATGAGTGTGATTTTCCCTGCTTTTTAGGCATTTTTTAAATGCCCTTCTTAAGGGTATTATAGGAATGTTGAAATTTGGCATTTTTTTTGTTGGAGTTGTTTGACCTTTTGAAACCGTATTTTATGGGGTGTAATTGTAACTACCTTTTTAATGCTGTGATTTTAGGGGCAGTTTTTTTTTCAATTTTTTTCCCAATTTTTTCGGAATCCAACATAGTTAGTGTTTTTTGTTGCTTAGATAGCTATTAGATAATATATATTTAGTTGTTTTTTGTTGCATTGTTTTATGACACTTATTGCATAGTTAGGTATAATGTACTACATATTTAGTTTTTACACACTGCATAGATAGCTTATAGGCAATACATAGTTGATTTTTGTTGCAAAATTTATGACACTTCGTATAGTTGGGTATAATATACTGTATATATATGTAGTTTTTTTACACTGCATAAATAACTTCTAGACATTGCATAGTTAGTTGATTTTTGTTGCATAGTTTTCAACTATGCAATATCCTATAGTTATATGCATCATTTCAAAAGTATCTACGCATCATCTTCCTCGTGAAAATTACAGTTTTAAGAGTTTGTTTTTAATGACCAAGTTCGAAGTTTCCATGGTTATCAACTTCATCTATGTTGTTCATAGGTGTTTCTTGTAGAATTATTGGTGTTTCCTCACTAAATGTTGAAGTCATCTTCTTCTGCATTATATTTTGTTCTCTTTATAAAATTTGCAGAGATCGCTAATGGCGTAAAAAGAGGAAATTCGGAGTTGGTTGAGTAATGACGTCTTTGTAGGGGATTTGTGATTGATTTTTATGTAAACAGATAATGTGAATGATTCATTATATCTAGATTACTATTTTAGTTGTATTTTTACATTGTTACATTTTTTGTTATTAAATTAAATATTTAATGTACTTTTAATCCATTTAATTATTTATTATGTGGTCATGATTGAGATCAGCTAATAATTCATACAGTCTCACCATAAGTAAAATTGTCAAAACCAGCTCGGCCCATCGACGGACCGGCCCGGTGATAAGGCCGGACTGGGCTGCGATTTTATAAGCCCTAAAAGATTTGGACCTATTTGCTATTTGTCTGACCCATTAGTCCTGAAACAGCAGCCCAGCCCGGTCGGCCCAAAACAAATCCAATATATTTTTAATATATGGGCAGATGGTTGGGCTCTTCAAAATAGTGGTCCGAAGAAATCTCAGGCCGACTCGACCCAACTTAATTTTCCCATTGGATCGATGGGCCAAGACTGCTCGTCTTAGGATAATTTTGACTCTACTCAATCGTAGAGTCTTTTGGTCTCATTAGATCCAACCCTTATATGTAGTTCATATATTAATTGAGGACTCATTTGGTTTTTGTGATAGAATAAGATTATTACTTTAGATTGGATAAGATAGCATTATTCATAGATATAGTATCTAGTGTATGGGATTTGTGGGTAATGAACTTTATCATGAGAGATTGGTATTCAATCCCATGTTTTGGATCATTGATTATATGGGATTAAAATATGTAAAGTCCAAAATGTCCCTAATAAATGTAACACTCCATATTGTAGAATCAAACCAGACACAATCCGATTCTCATCAAAGCTCTACGACAAAAAAAGAGAAGTTACGTTTCATTGAGGAAGAGAATCGTCATCGCCGATACCACCAAAATTGACTGTCGAAACCACCCGGAACAATGATAACCAAGTCTTTGGAGTCTACATCTGAGTAAGAATATCAATTTCCACAATCGGTAACTATTGAATTTCTCCAATTTCTTTGCGGGTTAGGTTTTTTTTTTTTTTTAAATTCGAGTTGGCACTTAGTTAGATTGTAAATTATAACCATTATTGAAGTGCATTTTTTCAAGCAGTGGAAGATTACGAAACTTTTTGTTGTAATTTCTGTAATTCTCTGAAAATATGCTGACATTTAAGACTTGTCAAATGTTCTTGACTATCCTTTGTTGGTCATCCTTTGTTATGGCTGTGGATATATGAATTGGATATATTGCGTTAATGGAATTTGTGTTATAACATAGTTCGAGGATTTGGAACAGATAATGAGTTCAGGTTTTTTTCGGCTACTAGTATGTTGAACTATTTCACACTGATTATGCATGATTAGGGATTGAATAAATGCTGCAAGATGCTGGAATATGTTGGTGTGAAATATGTTGGATTATGTTGTATCATCCTAACATTCTCATGGTTATATTCCTTTTAAAAATTTCCCCAACATTTATAAATCTATATATCTTGTAAGCACATATAGGAATTGTTGAAATGAGCACTTCCAACAGTTCGCCACTCTCGACTGGTAATAGCGACACATCTCGTTGTCCAACTTGTTGTAGAGATGCCCCTGTTCGCTGTTATTGCGGCTTTGTCTTAAAGGTTCAGACTTCTTGGACAAAATCCAACCCGGGTAGACATTTTATGTCTTGTCCTCAAAGGGGGATAGGTTTTAATGTAATTAATCTGGCAATTGCGAATTTTTTTTATTGCCTTTTACAATGTATTTTTTGGAAAAAAAATTGAATTTAAACTGAATTTATTGTCATTGCAGCCCAACAAGTGTAGCTACTTTGCTTGGTGCAGTGAACCGATATGTGATAGATCAAAAACCATTAAGACAGATTTGGTCGATAATTTAAAGGACCTTAAACTAGAATTTGCAAATTGCAAACAATATGAACAACGTTTAGTACGCGTGTATTTTGTGTCATGGATGGTATCATTTGTCACCATTCTTGTTGCATTTGTACCCAACAAATTTATTTGTCACTAAGTTTTATATTTCGTGTTTGGTTTTATGTAATGAAATATATGGCTAGTGTGTCAATAGAAAACACACGGGTCCCGTCTTATTATGTAATGGCGACTGCTCATTTATAACAATTTCTTATGATGGTACCTATCATTTACCTCTTCTTCAATATTACATTCAATTAGCTATCCATTATGGTAATATTGCTCTATCAATTTCATATGTCTTTTTATTTTCTTAATGAATATGAATGAAGATGTTACAGGTGAAAGATTGGTGTATCTGATTCTAACCTTGTTCATAATGAGCCATAAACCAGAGGTTGTTGTTTTCCAATTTTTTGAGCATTTTTTACTTTCACCCATCTCTTGCATACTATATTTTAGCTTTTGTAGGTTGGGTTAGTTTATTATTAGATTCTTCATTGAAGTGATGTTGCGGCAGGAATATAACCTGTACATTTTTTCTTTATAGAATCTTAAAAATTTCCAAAACCCATCTTTTCTTTGTTTTGTTATATCAACTAAAAAGTTTCAACTGTGCACTTGATCATACCATGCAAATTTATTGTGGCAATCTAGAATCAAATTAGGCTCTTTTAGTTAATTAAAAAATTGTATTCATGGTTTTTGATCTAAGCAAAAGATTATTTCAATGACACACGAACATGTTTCTGTACATTTAGGCATAGGTATATGAATAGATTCTCTACTGTGATAATTTCATTGTTGAAATCATTTCTCTTTCAAAGATTGAATTATTAAAAAAAATGAAAATATTTATACAAACCAAACACTCTTGCAATGCCTATAAAGGTGGCCTCCATTACACTTCCATATTGAGATATCTTACTTGTGTTCTTTTAACAAAATTGTGATAGCTTACAAATTGCAAATGGCTCCGAAGTACCCTGTCAAGAAAGAACACTATTTCTACGAAAAGAAATGGACCGAAGCAGTGGACAAGTTATTTATCGAAGTGATACTCGATCAACACGCAATTGACAACTTTTATCCTTATCGTGAGAATAAAGTCGCATTACTCTTTGACTACCCATTTTGCATGGCTAGGCTCGCCATGCTTGAGAAACGGTATCACACATTCCACTGGTTGAAACATAAACACGGTGTCACTTACCACAAAGAATCGAATATTGTTACTGCAAGAGATGAAGTGTGGGGTGAAATTTTTCAGGTTTTAATTTATCAATTTTGAGTTCTTTCGATTATTAATTGAATTTAAATTAATGTTTGTTACTACAAAACTAATCGTGCTTTGTGGTGCATTTTGGTGCCTATTTAGCGCGACCAATTTGCTCTTGCGTATCAAGAATTTGGCGAGCCTAGGTGGAATGATTTAATAGTTCTTTTTGATGGACTGATTTCATACGATACCAATGACCAAACTGAAGTAATTGAATTATCTTCGGACAGTGTGACCAACAATATCAAGAATCTGGAAGGTTTGCCAATACCCCCAACTAAGAGCAACATCATTACTATTTCCGACTGAAAATCTAGCGGGGCTCGATCCTTTTAGAAGTATTTGTAGCAATTTGCTGGTGGATATGAATCTGTTTCCAAAAATTTTGTTAACCAACTCGTACCACGTTCAGACTCGTCTTCCGCCTCACGCCCTTCGGTTCCGCAAAGTCCATTTCATTATCCACGTAATCATCGTCGCCCGAACTACTCGTCCCGTCCAAGTCATCTAAGAGTTTTGATACATCTGGCTCTTCTTCTCATCCTCCATAATGTCACATTTAATTTCGCTTTTTATGAAGTTGATTCGTAAGAGGCTAGTGTGGACCAAAATTACATGCGGAGGTCTTCACTTTGTTCGGCAAGTTATATTATTATGTTGGTTGTGGTTAACAGTCTGTGTGTTTACTGTTTTTATTTCTGTATTTATTGTGTGAATTTCCTCCATGTTTAGAAGTTAAGGTGTAGTTAAGCTTTATGTATTTTTCATTTCCCTAACGTGCAGTAGGTTTGAATATACAATCCCATCTGTTATGCATGTGGCCAAAGTTGGTTTGTTTCCATGTTTATTTAATATTGTGAAACAAATTAGTTTCAACAATGAGTACAAACTTTATGACATTTTTGCACCTAAGGAACTAATACATATATAGCTGGTTGTGCAAAATTATGTTGGGCGAGGGAAGGGTTGGGTGCACCTCTACTAGCTTACTCGCAAACAAACATTTGAACTAATCTCTGTGGAGTGTTGATTGTTTTTCTCGTTGAATAATGATATTTATTATGTGCGTAGATAAAACTTGACAGTTCTTTTGGGGGTTTCTTGTAATGGAAATTGTTTGTATCTTAAAGCATTTGTATGAATAGCTCTGGAGAGTAAAACATGACCCCATTTCTATTATGTCTTAAAATAGAGATAAGAATAAGAGTGATAACCAAAACTCTCCCCAGTTTTCACTTTTAGCATCTAAAGCGATTTCAAAATTGTTTGATGGTTGACGTGTTATTTTCTCTTAGCTACTCTGCTTCTGTATGCCATTTTTCTTTTGATGAGTGTCGATTCTTGATTTCAGTTGATTTTCATTAAAGTTTTATGCTCAATATCCACTACTCATTTGGTTATCAAGACAAAAACTCTGCATATTTTCATGGCTAGCTATCATATACCACACCAACTAAAAAAAAAAACAGTTGCTTTGAACACTGTTCAGGCAACCATAAATTAAGCTACATGTTCTTCATATATTAATGCTAAAAAAAACAGACCTACCACAATTTTAAGTTTACCCATCCGACAATGTGGCACATTGATCAATTTATAATATGATATTTAAACATCAATTCATTTTACCATCTAATTTTTCTTCCCCATCTATATCCGAGGATGGCGGTCCTAGCATCCCTCGAAACTCCCATTTCTCACATGCATCGTTGTCACGTTCCAAAGTATCATTTGAGTCATCAGATGAACTATACTCATCATCGAGATCGTCACGCAAGTCTATTTGTACGACTCTCCTCGACTAGAATGTCTCCTGGCCTTCCGCACATATAGAGAACCCGTTTTTCCTAAAGTATCATTGAACATTGTTCTCCTGAGAGTGCAAAAATATAAAGAAATTTGCATTTCATATTTTCCATTAATTTCATTTCTGAAGAAATACATGAAAAAATATTTATTGATGAAAAATATTACCTCCCTAACAGTCCGCCAATATAGTTGATGAATGTTGACCTTATTGTTTGGTTGATCAAAGCTAACACCCAACGTCTCCGTAAACTTAACGAATGACTCAAAGTGTGTACGAAGCATATGTATTTTAGCTCTCACTTTCTCCATCAAGTACTGTTTTTGCATCCTATTGCTCAACAAGCGTACTAAGTCAATAAAGACCCCGTTGAATACAACTGAATCGTTAATATTATTCCTAGCACAACACAAGTTGTGGAAAATCTAATAGCATATTTGTTAGGAAATTTATTGTTTAGATTTTGATGAATGCCATGTAAAACTTAGAATAGAAAGTTGGCACCCCAATTCTTCTTGTCAGAAATGTATTGTAATAAATAGAGCCGCCAAGCCGAGTTAAGTCCCCACGCCCTAACATGCAAGAAGACAATCAAGACTAAAAGGAAGACTCCGCTGGGAGACAACCGAGTATGGCAAAGAAGAGTAGACGGGAACTCTATCAAGAAGCGGTGAGATGCGGTGAGTGAAGTATCGATCAAGTCAACTCAAGAAAAGCCAAGTCTCAAGTTGAAGTGACAAGAGTCATCCATGATTGGAAGGTTCGACTCTAAGTCACCGGGGAAAGCAAAGAAATGCGATAAGTCGAGATAATCAGTAAAAGATCCGTTACGTAAATCAAGAGAATTACTTAAACAAGTAATATCTCCATACCACCTTTCTCGGAGTGCTCGGTCGAAGCGTGCAAATGGAATGAACAATGGGAAGCACTACACCGTGTCGTAACTCGAAAAGGTGAAAGAACAATTCATACGAGGAAATGGCAATTTCAAGGATCGCAACAAGACAAGCCAACGATCGCAAGTGACTTTCAAAAATAAGCCTATCTCTTCAACGGGCAAATTTTTGAAAGATCACTATAAAAGGCCGAGGAATTTAAATTGAGAGAGACACAAGTGACACAAGAGATAAATTTGAACCAAGAACGTTCAAGCAATTATTAGAAAATCTGAAATATTCTCAATCCTCAAGCCTACACTACGAGGAACATCAATCCAACACTCACCTGTGAAGGAAAGATAACTTCAATCAGTTGAAGAGGAAAATACTAAAAATCAAGGGGTCTACATTCCACGAAGGATTGTAGGAAGGTTCAAGATCGAACCAAGTCTTAAGCTTTTGGAGGGCTTCGTGAACAAATCCAAAGAGCTTGAGCAAGTGAGTCAGAGTAGTAGCAAAGTGTTTGCTGTGTGAAGGTTCGAAGTCGAACGAGAAGCCGGTGAGTGATCAAGGCGTCTCAGGATCGAGTCCCAAAGGATCAAGTCACTTTGTGTGATCAAGACTTGTATCCGGATCATTACCACTTTGTATATCGATCATTACCTAGTGGATTCCTCCGGGAGTTGGAGAAGAGAGGAGTAGAAGAAGAATTACCCCATCTTCGAACCTCTATAAAAATTTTATTGTGTCATTTACATTTCAACACTTTAATTCGCACTTTTAACTCCTTATATCTGGTGATAAATTTGCTATCCACTTGATAATTTATAAGTACTAAACCAAGCACTAAATTCTTCCTTAATCAAACTTAAGGGTGTTAAGTCTTCCCCTGAAAACAAAACCACAGTCGAGTTAATTTAGAGCCAACAGCCGTGAGTTATTCCATCAACGGCTCAGTTGAGTCATTGAGAGATTAACTCTCTTGAGTGACTAAATTGATTGTCCATCAAGGACACATTGTGTAGTATCAACTCTGTATATTTAAAAGGACTAAATCGAAAATTTGGTAAGGTTTATTCAACCCCCCCTTCTAAACCTTACACTTACATCCCTTGAGACCTACAATATTTTCTCTTCTACTTCTGTCCACTCGATCCCATGCCTATATGACTCATCTACTTCATTCATTGTTTGAACCATTATACTGCATTGAATATCAAACAAATGCTTCACTGTTATGTCGACATATAATTTCTTGTGACAAAGTAATTTAAATAAAAAGAAGCAAACAACTTTATACAAAGTACCTGTGCAATTTGTTGAACCAAATATTTCATTTTGCCTTCTCTTACAAATGAATTTAGAACAATATGTTAGATTATAGTGGGAAAGTTGGTTGTAACCATTAATTCATCTACCAAAATACAAGCATCATTGAAGTCTAAACAATAAATGGTTGGTTGTAAAATTTAACTTATCCACCAATACAAGAGTCATTGAATTCTATCAAGAGAAGAAACAACATTTATTGAACCAATTACCAATACAAAAATAAGAAAAGACAACACAAAATGTACCAAGTTCAATCACCATAAAGACAACTGTGAATCTCCATTCAATTTAATTTTGCAAATATGTCCCAATCATAAAACAGTAACATGTAATCTAAACTGGATACACAAAACACGTATATGCAAATTAGATTCCAATTGATGAATGCAAAGCTGGCCTATTTGATCTCCATATATGGTGAAAATTGCTTGTTCAAAACTCGTACTAATATGCAAATTACACATTTGTAATTATAATTTACCAAAATACATCCATTCCTTGCATGTTCAAAACCCGTACATGAATATAGTCAATGATATTACATGTATAATGTTATATGGAATGGATCTCAAATATATTGTCGATATAATTACAAGCCAAAACTACGTAGTTCGAATCACATAAATAGAGACAATGGTTTATATACTTTTTTAGAGTCTTCCAACATGCATCATTTTCACCATGATACCCTTGAACTCATCGCCTAGGCAAAGAACAGGTCAAGATTTTGTATGTTGTTGCAAAGTTGCTTTGCAATGGCAATCTTGTCCTCAATTGGCATAAAATCCATGTTTGAAAGTGCGTCAAAAATAGCCTTGCATTGTTGCCTCACATCTTGTTCAAAACATATTCTTTGCGCTAGGTCATCCAAACGGTTGTCAGTTTTTTCACAAAAAGATGCCATCAAGTCAAGAAAACGATCTTCTATATCATCATTAGACTTCCTTTTTTGGACCGTCGAGTTTTGTCAATCACACTACTTTCACCACGAACTGCAGAAGTTGTATTCGACTCAAATTGTGATGTATGAGGTTCATGAGTTTGCTCAGATACGCTTTTATCTTTATTTGGTTGACCCCCACTTAAAATGTGTTATATAATGTCGACAAAAGCCTCAATATTTTTGTCTTTGTATTAGCATCCATTTAGGTAAAAGACAGTTACAATGTGTTACAAAATGCGATATGCAAATGCAAACCCAATAAAGTGTACTATATATAAACTTGCCAATATAATTATACTACTACTGTTGTTTTTAAGAAAAATGAAATTAAAATTTACACCAATTATTGTGGTAATTAAACATTGTCAAACTTACCTTTACATAATAATTCCATATAACATATTCCTTAATAATGATTATGTTATTGGTATCATCCCATCCAAACCTGGACCTACCCATCAACATGTATATTGAAGCATAATTCTTCTTCCATACAGTTAATTTGGATGCAATATGTGGCTCGGCACGGATGTCAGTTCTAGGGAAAGCCTGCACTAATGATTGCTCCAAAAGGCCTTGATATCCAACTTTGAACCCGTTGTCACACTTCCAACCCCGTACAATGCAAAACGTGCAACAAAACATACTCCTCTCGAGAAGTCTAACTACATCTGACACTACGAGATGTTACACCTTTTCCAATACTTGCAAATGATTCCATACTTCCTAATACATGTCACATAAACAATAAAAAAAACTAGTCACACGATTCACTTAAGTTCATATGATATATACAATTTAATACATTGCATAACAAAGAGATAAAAAACATAACCAGATACAAGGGAACTTCATAACGCATAAATTTTGAATCATTAATAGATGATGTCATGGATATTATAATGAAGTTGCCTAATCACACATAAACTTTTAAATATTTTACAGAATGTAATTGCTACTGTATCTCTCCAAATTATCAAAAATTAGTGTTAACTTATGCCCTTCCACTCATTATACATAGAAATAGCTAATTGTAGGTCCCAAGGGGTGTGAGTAAGGTTTAGAGGGGGGGTTGAATAAACCTTACCAAATTTTCGATTTAGTCCTTTTAAAGAAATTACGAGTTAACACAACAACTAAGTCTGAGGATGACTAAGTTGGTTATTCAAGCAAAGTTAGCCACTCAACATGATTTCGATAGAGTGTTGATAGAATAACTCAACTGTTTAACCTAAAACTTAACTGGGTTGTGTTGGTTTTTATCGTGGAAGACGTAACACCCTTGAATTTGATTTAAACTTGTTTTAACACTTGATTTTAGCATTTAGTTAATTATCGGTTGGATAGCAAATTATCGTGAGATATAAGTAAGTATGCGTAAATAAAAGTCTTTGAAATGTAAATGACACAAATGATTTTTATAGAGGTTCGAAGATGGGGTAATTCTTCTAATCCTCTCTTCACCAACTCCTGGAGGAATCCACTAAGTAATGATCGGCTCACAAAGTGGTTATCGCCCCTAGAGACATGTCTTGATCACACACACGGTGACTTGCTCCTTGGACTCGATCTAGAGATGCCTTGGTGTTGGTGGCTTCTCTTCCGACTAAACTTCTTCACAGTAGGCGGTTTGCCTTGCTACTTGACTCACTTTCTCAAGCTTCTTGGATTTGATCACGAAGCCCTCTAATAACTTGAGACTGGTTCGACCTTGAACCTTTCTACAATCCTCCTTGGATAGTAGACCCTTTTGATTCTTCAAAAGTTTCCTCTTCTGTGATTTGAAGTAGTCTCTCCTTCACTTTGTGTTGGATTGATTTCCTTCGAGTTTCGTGGCTTGAGGATTTGCTTGAATATCTTGAGAATATTTTGCGGCAGTTACTGATTTGAATAATGCTTGCTCATTCGTGTTCAAGTAACCTTTTCATAATGAGTTTTATACTGCTTTTTATAGTGCACTTTCAAAAATCCCGTTGAAGAGATAGTGATTTTCAAAAAAAGATTGTGTTCGTTGGCTTGTCTTTTCTTGGTCTTCAATCTTGAGATGTAGACCTTTCGTATTAAATGAATGTTCAACTTTTCGTGTTCGACACGAGGTGCAATGCTTCCCGTTGGTTTATTCCTTTTGCACGCTTCTCGGGACGAGCACTTTAAGACCTGGCATCATGGAAGTATTACTTACTTAAGTAATGTTCTTGACTCAGGGCAATGATTCCTTTGATTGACTTCTCTTGGTTGTTGCCTAATTCCCCGGTGACTTGAGTTTGCTCCAATCATTTGAAGACTCAACTGTCACTTTGAACTTGTGACGCTTCTTGAGATGACTTGGGTGACACTTCACACGATTGTTCCTCACCGATACATCTTGATCAAGTTCTTGATCTACCTTCTTGCCATATTCAAATTTGTTCCACACGTGAGTCTTCACTTGATCTTGATTGACTTCTTGTATTTCAGGCTTTAGTCGACTCGACTCAAGATTTCCACCTATTATCTATTTCAATGAAAATTAGAAGGAAAATGGGGTGCCAACTTTCTAGTTTAAGTTTTACATGGCATTCATCAAAATCTACAAAATAAATTTCCCAACAATTTCCCCCTTTTTGATGATGCCAAAACTTAAAAACATTAAACAACATGTAAACAACAAAGATACATACAGACAATGCAGTAACAAAGAATGTATGCGTAGAATCAATCATTTTATTGATCACAACATTCTTGTCCTTTACACAGCTGTTTACAAAGTGTATCAGAGCATATTTAAATCTAAGCAAATTACAAGCATCTATGTTAAGATACAAATATAAAGTGAGAAATTACAAAACACTTTATTGAATAAACAGATGACTTACACAAAAATGTATTTACAAGAGTAAAATACATGAAGGGTTCGCAACAACACTTCATCGTCTTCGTTGCCTCCTTCTTTCCTCTTCAGTTCTGTCATCATCAGCTCCTTTTCTTTTTCTTTTATCTTCAGCTGCTTTCTTCTTTTCATAATCTCTTTTTGCAACATCGTCTTTTCGCTTCCTCTCTTGCCTTTCTTGCCATAGCTGGTCTTGTTTTCTGTTTTCCTCTTCTATTCTTTTCACGTAGTCAGCATTCTTCCTGACCACTTCCAGATTTGCTACTTCATCATACCCAACCTAGTAGATCCTTCCCTTCTTGCCGGGATCTACATATTCGATATTTTTTGGTAGAGGTCTAGGTTGAAAGCCTCTTCCTCCTCCTCTGGGTGTATACTGTACATGAGTCTTCTTTTTACCAGCTGAATGGTTACTGGTAGTCTGCTGCCTATCAGCTTCTTCGCATAACTGTTTGATAAATGGTTTTGTCATGATTTTGATGATTTTGTTTTTACACCAAAACAATGTTCTTTTAATGGTTGTCCAAATACTCCTAAATGATTTAAAATGGTTTCAATATTTTCCGGAGTATTTCCTCAAGTTTATTTCGACAAAATTGGACAACGCTTTTAATGATTTTATGTCAAAGTGTTTTTTCATCAAAACAATGTTTCTAAATGTTGTCATAATATTCCCGATCGGTCTAAAATGTTTTTACTATTTTTCGGAGTATTTCTTGGAATTTATTTTCGATAAAATATTGGACAACACTTTGGTTTTGAGGCCAACCGGTCGCCCTATAGGGCAACCCGTACCTGAAGAGTACGTTGAAACAGAATTTGGGCCACGAAGTTTTTGAGCGGGACGCCGGCCGCCCAGGGGGCACCGGTCGACCGTCGTCGCCTTTGGTCGACCGGTGCCTGCACGTGAGATATCTCTCTTGTTCTTCATTATATCAGGGGGACCGATTGTGGATGGGGTGACGGTCGGCTTTCGCCCGGCCGCTCGCGTTAATTTCTTGAAATAGTTCAAAATCTCTATTTACGTGCGTCCGTCGCCGCTTTTTGACAAAGAAAAATATGACCGTTTTGTGTTGAGACATATTTCCTTAAAATGTGGGGTTGATTTCTAACAACTCTTTTCTTCAATTGTCTTGCAATTTTTTACAGAATTCATGTCCCCAAGAGGAGCCTATCATTTACAAGACATCTTCTATAAATAGAGGAAGAATTGAAGCAACACATCAAGAGAGAAAACTACAACACAACAAGATACACTCAAGAATACACTTGTTCCTACATTGTCTTATTTCTTGTTGTAATTTGCCTAGCTTATCACTTTCACATTCTTGAGGTCTAGGCTTTTCTTGATTACACTTGCACTCTATTGTATTATCAATTATCGAGTTGTAATCTTGAATTTGGGTAATCATTCAACACAATATATCCTTGTGAGTGTTCTTGTGGTAAGGACACACTTGGGTGATGTAGGTGTTAGGTGAAAGAAAATTGTGGTAATCTTCTTGTTGAGGTGTTGAAGAATTTGGTATTCTTCAAGGTTGAAGATTGTGGTAATCTTCACAAGGTGCCGTTGGAGATTGTGGTTATCTTCAACTGAGATTGTGGTAATCTCAAAGGTGGTGTTGAAGAAGAGTGTGGTGCTCTTCAAGGTGTTGTTGTAAGTTGGTGTTGTATTAATTTTTGGTAAATTAATAAAATCTTTTTTCTTTTTTGAAATCCATCCCGTATATACTGGGGTGGTAGAGGATTAGGCCCTAGGTGGGTTGAACCTCTATAAATCGACGTGTGTTGTTTACATTCCGCACCTTTATTATTGTCTTTGAGCATTCGGTTCGAAAAAGAGGGGCGAAATCGAAAAGATGGAGATAATCTATTCACCCCCTCTAGATTATCGTAGCCGCTTGGACTTACAAGTGGTATCAAAGCCAAACTCTTTGGCAAGCTCGTTTCACATCGCGAGTGAAGAGAAACAATCATCGGCTATGAACGAAGCTCATCTATCCGGCACCTCCACCACCAAGCCACCTCTATTTGATTCCAAAAATTTTATATTTTGGAAAGAAAGAATGGAATATTATTTAAAAGGTTGCGGATTCGATATTTGGAACATCATCATCAATGGAGAATCCATTCGGATGAAAGACACACCACACTCCTCCAAAGGCTTTAAAGAGCTCAATGATGAAGAGAAGAAAATCATCTCCTTAAACGGTAAAGCTCTCAATATTTTGTATTGTTCATTTACTAATTTAGAATATGAACATATTGTAGGAATTCGATCGGCACATGAAGTATGGCAAAAATTAGAAGCCATCTATGGAGTATTTGCAAATGAAAGGACTCAAACAAAATCATCTACTTCTCAAAGGGATACAAGTTCAAATCTAAGGAACAAGCCTCCTACAACTTCCAACTATGAAGAAGTTGAATATTGTTTTATGGGCATCGAAGAAGAAAACGAGGTATGTCTTAAACCCTCTACTTCTTATGATATTGTTATTCAAAATGATTATAGTGATTTACAAAATGATTTTGATGATCTTCAAAATGAATTCCAAAATTTACTTGTTAAGTACAAAAATTTGAAAAAGGAATTCAATGTTTTGAAAAATGAAAAGGATAGCTTATTTACTTCCTATGAATCACTATCATGTGCTCACACCACCACACTTGACAAGGTTAGAAACCTTGAAAAAGAAAATAGTACTCTTGTTGAGGATATTAATTGCATGAAAAAGGATTGATCTAAATCGAAAGTCCGGATGAAATTGTTGATTGTTGTGATAATTGAAACTAGAACTTGATCATAAGTTTAATGTTGTCAATCATATGAAAAAGAATCAAGTCTCTAAGCATGTTGGTCATTATGCTCCTAGAATTTTTACTTGCTTTTATTGCGGTAAAAAGGGTCATACGGTAAATACTTGTCGGGCTAGAAATAGCTCTAATTATTATTGGAGACCTAAAAGTCTCAAAGCTAATTCTAAAGGACCCAAGCACTTGAGGGTACCACAAAATAATGTTTTATTAGGTACCCGGTGAAATAATAATCGGGGAAAATTCATACCGCCAAGAAGACATCAAATGACCAATTCATTTGATCAAAGGAGAAAACATTTTCAACAAAGCCAATTTCCAAGAAGAGGATATAATCAAAAATGGGAAGAACACAATCATTGGAAATGGCAAAGACATCATCAACGAGATGATTTTCAAAGAGGAAGATATCATCAACAATGGGAACGGCACAACCCATGGAAATGGCGTAATTGGTAACTCGTTTCTCCCTAGTTAAACATGCATTTTATTTTGTTATTATGCATGCTTTTATTTGTGTCTTAATTGCAAAATGAGTTTTCAAGTATTTATTTTTTAATTAAGGTCTTCAATATATATTTGTGCTTTTAAATTGTTTTTGAAAAAGAAGACCTTATATGATGTTTTAAAAAACTCTTGTGCATTTTTTTTAGACTAAAGTATGCTATCATCTCTTATGAATTTTTTTTGGCATGAGCTTACTTGTGATATCTCTTAGCCTACACTTTTATCATTATGATTTGTGCTAGATTTGTTTTAAGAATTGTGTAGGATTTACATATTTTCACAAATGGCCATTTACGTCATTATTTGTCAAGAAAGGCATTAATTATCGAGGTACGTTTACTTGTGTTATTCTTGCTCTTATAGACTCGATATATGTATTGCCATGTGCCTATGTGCTTGTTTTTCATGGTATTTCATACAAGTGCCATTAAGAGGATTTTTAGATTCTTTGAAAGGCACTATTCGATATTTGATTGCACATATTTGCTTTGTCAACTCTTGTTCAAATACTTCTTTTAAATGAGGTCTCAACTATATGCTATCGGATTTTCAAATTTCAAAAGAGACCTTTTGTAGCTTTCTTAAGCTTATTTGAACTTGCATGATTTATTAGACTCTTGATGATCTTCTAAATGCATAGTATGTGTTTCTTGCTTCATGGTCTATATATAGTGTCTATTTCTGCTATGCTCTTTTGCAAGATTTTGTGATTGATGATTGAGGCATGTTTTTACACTTGAGCTATTTTTTCTTATATAAGCGATGCCGTTAATGAGTTTGTTAAGTTGTGTAGAAATGAAGTACTCCAAATATTAGCTACCTCAAAATATTTGGATGTAAATGTTCTATTATGAATACCTTAGATCAATTGGATGCCCTATAATGATAGTGATGAAGAAGACAAAAAGGGTATTCCGGAACAAACTCGATGACCAAGGCAACATTGGTCGAACTAAGGCGAGGTTAGTAGCTCTAAGGTATTTTCAAGAAGAAGGTAATTGATTTTGATGTAACATTTGCACTCATAGCACATTTTGTAGCTATTTGCATTTTACTTGCCCATTCTTGTTTTAAGAAAATTTCAAGCTTTACCAAATGGATGTTAAATCCAAATTTCTAAATGGTTTTATTCTAGATGAAGTCTATATAAAACAACCCCCGGGGTTTAAAATGTTTCTAGGCCAAATGATTGTTTTTAAGGCCTTGTATGGTTTAAAACAAGTACCCGTGTATGGTATGATAGACTTAGCTATTTTTGCTAAATGATTTTACAAGAGGTAAAGTTGATACTACTCTCTTTGTTTGTGAAAAAGGGCAAGATTGTTTAAACTTGTGCATATTTATGAGAATATTTTTGGTGCTACTAATGAATATTTGTGCAATATATTTTTCTAAGTTGATACTAGGTGAACTCGAGATGAGCATGATGGGGGAGCTCAATTTATTGCTTGGACTTCAAATTATTCAATGCCAAGAAGATGATTATATTTCAAAAGAACTCTTGAAGGAGTTAGGCATTGAAGAAAGAAGAACTATCTCAACCTCTATGGCTAAAGATTGACAAAGGTTGAGAAAGGCATGTCGGTCGACAAACAAATTCGAGGTATGTTTTCTTGTATTATTCCTATAGACTCGACATTTCATATGTCTTATGTCTATATGCTCGACTTCAAAAACTATCCCAACGAATCTCATTAAAGTGCCATTAAAAGAAATTTTCAAATATTTGAAAGGCACTTCTTCTTATGACTCGTTGTATCCAAAGCTTTAAAACGTTCTTATTTTTTCGGGATAACAAGTTCGGTATCTATTATACGGTTATTCATATTCAAAATTTGGTTCGTCATAATCGAACTAAACATATTGAGATTCGATATATTTTTTAAGGGATTGTGATTTTTAACAAAAACTTGAGATGTGTTTAATTCCGTCTCAAGGATAACTCGCGGACTTTTTGATCGTTAACCGCCGAGTATTTTACCTCATTTCGAGCTTGATTATGACATAATGTATATTGAATAAGGTCTACGTTTGCATTTTGCACGTTTTAAAACTTAGGGGCGAAAAATAGGATTTTTGGATCAAATTTCGGATTTTCAAAACAGAAAAGAACCATTGGCTGACGGGCAAGGCCGATCGGTCGCCTGCCGCCGATCGGCCGTCGCCCCGCTCGACCGGCCGCTCTTGGCTATTGTTTGGCTTAAAATGGTTATGTTTCGCATTTAGCCATTATGGCTTATTTTGTCCATTCTTCGTCCCCTTCGCAAATTGCACACAAATTTCACTCCAAATTTGTTTTATTGCATACATTTTACACTTTGGGGATTATCTAGCTTGGTTATCATCATCATTGATCGTATTTACCGATCGAATGGTAAGAATTTCACTCTCTTTAGCTCAATTGGGTTGAACCCTTGAGTTTGTGGCTTATATGTATTTTTTCTTGATGCAATTCATATATTTTTGTGATGAGCTTATTGATTGTTGATGATTGATATTTGTTAAATTGTATTTGGTGATGAAAAACTTGGCTTGATTTTATTTACAAGGGCTATATATATCTTTTTCAATTATTTGACGCCCGCAAAGTGTTCGATAAAACGTTTCAATGAAAAATTCATCTCATACATGATTCTCTCATTTTCAAAAATCTTATATATTTATAGAGATCTTGTTTTTGCAAATCAAATGAGTTTTCATAAGCCTCTACAAGTCGTATGATTGACTTTTTCCCTCCTATTTGATCTATAAGCTTCAATGTTCAAATAGCTCGATACGTCGGTTTAGTTGCGCACTTTGATATGGATATATGATGTATTTATCGTGTTAACATTCTTTTTGATGATTCCAAAGGGGAAGAAACAGTTATAAGCTCTTTAGCTCAAGGAAGCTAAGATAAGCTTAACGAAAAGAAGCTATAAGCTATGGCTTCATAAAGCCATAAGTTGTGGATCATATTTAGTCCACTTGGTGCATTATGGTTATGTATGAATTGTGGTCCATTGGTTGCAGTATGGACTTATATACGTTTCTAATGATTTCTCTTTGACAGGAGAGCTTTTAAGTTTTGATACTTAAGCTCAATATCGAAAAAGCTAAGGTTTTAGCTTTTGGTTAAGCTGCTTCTATATTACTCTTGTTGTGCATGTTGATAGGGGGAGCATTTGCTATATGTGTTTGAATATCTCCACTCCCATCTTTGTGTTTATATTGCGCGGAATATTGTCGCTCTCAACGTATATTTATTTTTGTCCGGAAAACTTGTTTTGTTTTCAAAATCGCCTCTCAAAATTGTTTTGTTTTCAAAATCGGCCTTGTTGAATTGTTTTGGTTTGTAATCATCAAAAAGGGGGAGATTGTTTGATAAATGGTTTTATCATGATTTTGATGATTTTGTTTTTACACCAAAACAATGTTCTTTTTCCCCTCAAAAAAAAAAAAAAAAATAACAATGTTCTTTTAATGGTTGTCCAAATACTCCTAAATGATTTAAAATGGTTTTAATATTATCCGGAGTATTTCCTCAAGTTTATTTTCGACAAAATTGGACAACGCTTTTAATGATTTTATGTCAAAGTGTTTCATCAAAACAATGTTTCTAAATGTTGTCCTAATACTCACGATCGGTCTAAAATGTTTTTACTATTTTTCGGAGTATTTCTTGGAGTTTATTTTCGATAAAATATTGGACAACACTTTGGTTTTGAGGCCAACCGATCGCCCTATAGGGCAACCCGTACCTGAAGAGTACATTGAAACAGAATTTGGGCCTGAAGTTTTTTTGAGCAGGACGACCGGTCGCCCCGGTGCCGTCGACCGGTCGACCAAGCCTGTACGTGAGATATCTCTCCTGTTCTTGATTATATCAGGGGGATCGGTTGTGGATGGGGGTGACCGGTCGAAGCCTACGTCGACCGGTCGCCTCGCGTTAATTTGCTTAAACAGTTCAAAATCTCTATTTCTGTGCGACCGGTCGCCCTGTGCTTTGACAGCAAAAATATGACCGTTTGACAGCAGTCATATTTCCTTAAAATGTGGGGTTGATTTCTAACAGCTCTTTTCTTCAATTGTCTTGGAAATTTTTACAGAATTCATGTCCCCAAGAGTAGCCTATCATGTACAAGACATCTTCTATAAATAGAGGAAGAATTGAAGCAACACATCAAGAGAGAAAACTACAACACAACAAGATACACTCAAGAATACACTTGTTCCTACATTGTCTTATTTCTTGTTGTAATTTGCCTAGCTTATCACTTTCACATTCTTGAGGTCTAGGCTTTTATTGATTACACTTGCACTCTATTGTATTATCAATTATCGAGTTGTAATCTTGAATTTGGGTAATCATTCAACACAAGATATCCTTGTGAGTGTTCTTGTGGTAAGGACACACTTGGGTGATCTAGGTGTTAGGTGAAAGAAGATTGTGGTAATCTTCTTGTCGAGGTGTTGAAGAATTTGGTATTCTTCAAGGTTGAAGATTGTGGTAATCTTCACAAGGTGCCGTTGGAGATTGTGGTAATCTTCAACTGAGATTGTGGTAATCTCAAAGGTGGTGCTCTTCAAGGTGTTGTTGTAAGTTGGTGTTGTATTAATTTTTGGTAAATTAATAAAATCTTTTTTCCCGGATATACTGGGGTGGTAGAGGATTATGCCCTAGGTGGGTTGAACCTCTATAAATCGACGTGTGTTGTTTACATTCCGCACCTTTATTATTGTCTTTGACCATTCGGTTCGAAAAAGAGGGCGAAATCGAAAAAATGGAGATAATCTATTCACCCCCTCTAGATTATCGTAGCCGCTTGGACTTAAAAGTGGTATGAAAGCCAAACTCTTTGGCAAGCTCGTTTCACTTCGCGAGTGAAGAGAAACGATCGTCGGCTACGAACGAAGCTCATCTATCCGGCACCTCCACCACCAAGCCACCTCTATTTGATTCCAAAAATTTTATATTTTGGAAAGAAAGAATGGAATGTTATTTACAAGGTTGCAGATTCGATATTTGGAACATCATCATCAATGGAGAATCCATTCCGATGAAAGACACACCACACTCCTCCAAAGGCTTTAAAGAGCTCAATGATGAAGAGAAGAAAATCATCTCCTAAACGGTAAAGCTCTCAATATTTTGTATTGT
Organism: Rehmannia glutinosa; assembly: GCA_016081115.2. NCBI lineage: Eukaryota > Viridiplantae > Streptophyta > Magnoliopsida > Lamiales > Orobanchaceae > Rehmannia > Rehmannia glutinosa. The sequence goes on from JABTTQ020003230.1 coordinate 136,429, forward strand.
TCATTTACTAATTTAGAATATGAATATATTGTAGGAATTCGATCGGCACATGAAGTATGGCAAAAATTAGAAGCCATCTATGGAGTATTTGCAAATGAAAGGACTCAAACAAAAGCATCTACTTCTCAAAGGGATACAAGTTCAAATCTAAGGAACAAGCCTCCTACGACTTCCAACTATGAAGAAGTTGAATATTGTTTTATGGGCATCGAAGAAGAAAACGAGGTATGTCTTAAACCCTCTACTTCTTATGATATTGTTATTCAAAATGATTATAGTGATTTACAAAATGATTTTGATGATCTTCAAAATGAATTCCAAAATTTACTTGTTAAGTACAAAAATTTGAAAAATGAATTCAATGTTTTGAAAAATGAAAAGGATAGCTTATTTACTTCCTATGAATCACTATCATGTGCTCACACCACCACACTTGACAAGGTTAGAAACCTTGAAAAAGAAAATAGTACTCTTGTTGAGGATATTAATTGCATGAAAAAGGATTTATCTAAATCCAACTTGAGTACCAATGAAATTGTTGATTGTTGTGATAATTCGAAACTAGAACTTGATCATAAGTTTAATGTTGTCAATCATATGAAAAAGAATCAAGTCTCTGAGCATGTTGGTCATTATGCTCCTAGAATTATTACTTGCTTTTATTGCGGTAAAAAGGGTCATACGGTAAATACTTGTCGGGCTAGAAATAGCTCTAATTATTGTTGGAGACCTAAAAGTCTCAAAGCTAATTCTAAAGGACCCAAGCACTTGAGGGTACCACAAAATAATGTTTTATTAGGTACCCAGAGAAATAATAATCGGAGAAAATTCATACCGCCAAGAAGACATCAAATGACCAATTCATTTGATCAAAGGAGAAAACATTTTCAACAAAGCCAATTTCCAAGAAGAGGATATAATCAAAAATGGGAAGAACACTATCCTTGGAAATGGCAAAGACATCATCAACGAGATGATTTTAAAAGAGGAAGATATCATCAACAATGGGAACGGCACAACCCATGGAAATGGCGTAATTGGTAACTCGTATCTCCCTAGTTAAACATGCATTTTATTTTGTTATTATGCATGCTTTTATTTGTGTATTAATTGCAAAATGAGTTTTCAAGTATTTATTTTTTAATTAAGGTCTTCAATATATATTTGTGCTTTTAAATTTTTTTTGAAAAAGAAGACCTTATATGATGTTTTAAAAAACTCTTGTACATTTTTTTAGACTAAAGTATGTTATCATCTCTTATGAATTTTTTTTGGCATGAGCTTACTTGTGATATCTCTTAGCCTACACTTTTATCATTATGATTTGTGCTAGATTTGTTTTAAGAATTGTGTAGGATTTACATATTTTCACAAATGGCCATTTACGTCATTATTTGCCAAGAAAGGCATTAATTATTGAGGTACGTTTACTTGTGTTATTCTTGCTCTTATAGACTCGATATATGTATTGCCATGTGCCTATGTGCTTGTTTTTCATGGTATTTCATACAAGTGCCATTAAGAGGATTTTTAGATTCTTTGAAAGGCACTATTCGATATTTGATTGCACATATTTGCTTTGTCAACTCTTGTTCAAATACTTCTTTTAAATGAGGTCTCAACTATATGCTATCGGATTTTCAAATTTCAAAAGAGACCTTTTGTAGCTTTCTTAAGCTTATTTGAACTTGCATGATTTATTAGACTCTTGATGATCTTCTAAATGCATAGTATGTGTTTCTTGCTTCATAGTCTATATATAGTGTCTATTTCTACTATGCTCTTTTGCAAGATTTTGTGATTGATGATTGAGGCATGTTTTTACACTTGAGCTATTTTTTCTTATATAAGCGATGCCGTTAATGAGTTTGTTAAGTTGTGTAGAAATGAAGTACTCCAAATATTAGCTACCTCAAAATATTTGGATGTAAATGTTCTATTATGAACACCTTAGATTAATTGGATGCCCTATAATGACAATGATGAAGAAGACAAAAAGGGTATTCCGGAACAAACTCGATGACCAAGGCAACATTGGTCGAACTAAGGCGAGGTTAGTAGCTCTAAGGTATTTTCAAGAAGAAAGTAATTGATTTTGATGTAACATTTGCACTCATAGCACATTTTGTAGCTATTTGCATTTTACTTGCCCATTCTTGTTTTAAGAAAATTCCAAGCTTTACCAAATGGATGTTATGTCCAAATTTCTAAATGGTTTTATTCTAGATGAAGTCTATATAAAACAACCTCCGGGGTTTAAAATGTTTCTAGGCCAAATGATTGTTTTTAAGGTCTTGTATGGTTTAAAACAAGTACCCCGTGTATGGTATGATAGACTTAGCTATTTTTGCTAAATGATTTTACAAGAGGTAAAATTGATACTACTCTCTTTGTTTGTGAAAAAGGGCAAGATTGTTTAAACTTGTGCGTATTTATGAGAATATTTTTGGTGCTACTAATGAATATTTGTGCAAGATATTTTTCTAAGTTGATACTAGGTGAACTCGAGATGAGCATGATGGGGGAGATCAATTTATTGCTTGGACTTCAAATTATTCAATGCCAAGAAGATGATTATATTTCAAAAGAACTCTTGAAGGAGTTAGGCATTGAAGAAAGAAGAACTATCTCAACCTCTATGGCTAAAGATTGACAAAGGTTGAGAAAGGCATGTCGGTCGACAAACAAATTTGAGGTATGTTTTCTTGTATTATTCCTATAGACTCGACATTCCATATGTCTTATGTTTATATGCTCGACTTCAAAAACTATCCCAACGAATCTCATTAAAGTGCCATTAAAAGAAATTTTCAAATATTTGAAAGGCACTTCTTCTTATGACTTGTTGTATCCAAAGCTTTAAAACGTTCTTATTTTTTTGGGATAACAAGTTCGGTATCTATTATACGGTTATTCGTATTCAAAATTTGGTTAGTCATAATCGAACTAAACATATTGAGATTCGATATATTTTTTAAGGGATTGTGATTTTTAAAAAAACTTGAGATGTGTTTAATTCCGTCTCAAGGATAACTCACGAACTTTTTGATCGTTAACCGCCGAGTATTTTACCTCATTTCGAGCTTGATTATGACATAATGTATATTGAATGAGGTTTACGTTTGCATTTTGCACGTTTTAAAACTTAGGGGCGAAAAATCGGATTTTTGGATCAAATTTCGGATTTTCAAAACAAAAAAGAACCATGGCCGATAGGGCAAGGCCGACGGCCGCCAAGCCATCGACCGTCGCGTCGCTCGCGCTGGACCGTGCCGCTCTTGGCTATTGTTTGGCTTAAAATGGTTCTGTTTTCACTTAGCCATTATGGCTTATTTTGTCCATTCTTCGTCCCCTTCGCAAATTGCACACAAATTTCACTCCAAATTTGTTTTATTGCATACATTTTATACTTTGGGATTATCTAGCTCGGTTATCATCATCATTGATCGTCTTTACCGATCGAATGGTAAGAATTTCACTCTCTTTAGCTCAATTGGGTTGAACCCTTGAGTTTGTGGCTTATATGTATTTTTTCTTGATGCAATTCATATATTTTTGTGATGAGCTTATTGATTGTTGATGATTGATATTTGTTAAATTGTATTTGGTGATGAAAAACTTGGCTTGATTTTATTTACAAGGGCTATATATATCTTTTTCAATTATTTGACGCCCGCCAAGTGTTCGATAAAACGTTTCAATGAAAAATTCGTCACATACATGATTCTCTCGTTTTCAAAAATCTTATATATTTATAGAGATCTTGTTTTTGCAAATCAAATGAGTTTTCATAAGCCTCTACAAGTCGTATGATCGACTTTTTCCCTCCTATTTGATCTATAAGCTTCAATGTTCAAATAGCTCGATACGTCGGTTTAGTTGCGCACTTTGATATGAATATATGATGTATTTATCGTGTTAACATTCTTTTTGATGATTCCAAAGGGGGAGAAACAATTATAAGCTCTTTAGCTCAAGGAAGCTAAGATAAGCTTAACGAAAAAAAGCTATAAGCTATGGCTTCATAAAGCCATAAGTTGTGGATCATATTTAGTCGACTTGGTGCATTATGGTTATGTATGAATTGTGGTCCATTGGTTGCAGTATGGACTTATATACGTTTCTAATGATGTCTCTTTGACATGGAGAGCTTTTAAGTTTTGATACTTAAGCTCAATATCGAAAAAGCTAAGGTTTTAGCTTTTGGTTAAGCTGCTTCTATATTACTCTTGTTGTGCATGTTGATAGGGGGAGCATTTGCTATATGTGTTCGAATATCTCCACTCCCATCCTTGTGTTTATATTGCGCGGAATGTTGTCGCTCTCAACGGATATTTATTTTTGTCCGGAAAACTTGTTTTGTTTTCAAAATCGCCTCTCAAAATTGTTTTGTTTTCAAAATTGGCCTTGTTGAATTGTTTTGGTTTATAATCATCAAAAAGGGGGAGATTGTTTGATAAATGGTTTTATCATGATTTTGATGATTTTGTTTTTACACCAAAACAATGTTCTTTTTCCCCTCAAAAAAAAAAACAATGTTCTTTTAATGGTTGTCCAAATACTCCTAAATGATTTAAAATGGTTTTAATATTTTCCGGAGTATTTCCTCAAGTTTATTTTCGACAAAATTGGACAACGCTTTTAATGATTTTATGTCAAAGTGTTTCATCAAAACACTGTTTCTAAATGTTGTCCTAATACTCACGATCGGTCTAAAATGTTTTTACTATTTTTCGGAGTATTTCTTGTAGTTTATTCTCGATCAAATATTGGACAACACTTTGGTTTTGAGGCCAAGGTCGCCCTATAGGGCAACCCGCACCAAGAGTACGTTGAAAGCAGAATTTGGGCAAGTTTTTTTGAGCGGGACGACGGCCGCCAGGGTCGGCCGTCGCATGGGGTCGGCCAGGTGCCATCGGCCAGTGTCGCCCCTTGGTCGACCGGTGCCTGCACGTGAGATATCTCTCCTGTTCTTCATTATATCAGGGGGACAAGTTGTGGATGGGGGTGACCGGTCAAAGCCTACGACGACCAGTCGCCCCGCGTTAATTTGCTGAAACAGTTCAAAATCTCTATTTCTGTGCGACCGATCGCCCTGTGCTTTGAAAGCAAAAATATGACCGTTTGACAACAGACATATTTCCTTAAAATGTGGGGTTGATTTCTAACAGCTCTTTTCTTCAATTGTCTTGCAATTTTTTACAGAATTCATGTCCCCAAGAGGAGCCTATCATGTACAAGACATCTTCTATAAATAGAGGAAGAATTGAAGCAACACATCAAGAGAGAAACTACAACACAACAAGATACACTCAAGAATACACTTGTTCCTACATTGTCTTATTTCTTGTTGTAATTTGCCTAGCTTATCACTTTCACATTCTTGAGGTCTAGGCTTTTCTTGATTACACTTGCACTCTATTGTATTATCAATTATCGAGTTGTAATCTTGAATTTGGGTAATCATTCAACACAAGATATCCTTGTGAGTGTTCTTGTGGTAAGGACACACTTGGGTGATCTAGGTGTTAGGTGAAAGAAGATTGTGGTAATCTTCTTGTTGAGGTGTTGAAGAATTTGGTATTCTTCAAGGTTGAAGATTGTGGTAATCTTCATAAGGTGCCGTTGGAGATTTTGGTAATCTTCAAGTGAGATTGTGGTAATCTCAAAGGTGGTGTTGAAGAAGAGTGTGGTGCTCTTCAAGGTGTTGTTGTAAGTTGGTGTTGTATTAATTTTTGGTAAATTAATAAAATCTTTTTTCTTTTTGAAATCCATCCCGGATATACTGGGGTGGTAGAAGATTAGGCCCTAGGTAGGTTGAACCTCTATAAATCGACGTGTGTTGTTTACATTCCGCACCTTTATTATTGTCTTTGAGCATTCGGTTCGAAGAAAAGGGCAAAATCGAAAAGATGGAGATAATCTATTCACCCCCCTCTAGATTATCGTGAGCGCTTGACTTACAATAACCGGACCCTTCTCCAAAGTCAGATCCAGGCTTAGGCTACAAACATCTTCTGGAAATAGCCTTCGGATTTGAGCGTCTTAGATTCTTCAACAGATCTTGACTCGGATCCGTCATCTGGAATAGCATCTTGATCCTTCCCTGCCGGAATGCCACCGAATTGTTTCATCACTGCTTCAATACGGGCATCCGTCTTTTTATCAAACTCTCACTGATCTGCTACTACAATCTTTCTTTTCTCTGACATGGGCACATCAGAGTGTTTGATCGGCAGAGTTACTGGAAGTTTGTTGATTATTGAGGCTGTCACATGGCCCTGCTGAGGGGTTTCAGCAATCATTGGTGTCAAATCCTTTGACTTTTCCCCCTTAACTGCTTTTCCATTTTTCTTCTCATCAGTTGTTTTCTCACCAGCTGCTTTTTCTTTCAACTTCCTTAGGTACTCCTCTTCCCCTTTTTTGGCATCATCAAAGGAGAGAGGGACCCCAGGGAACATTCCAATGAGCATGAAGTCGAGTCTGCTGAGAGCTGTGTTCTACTTGGAGTCTGCTGCAGCATGTGCTATTCGAAATTCTGAACGAGTGGCCTTTGAATCTGCTGCCACAAGTTTCATTTCAGCCATGAGAAGGCTGAACTTCGTATTCATGTTCTCCTCAACACGCATAATTTATTTTCGATGAAATTCACGCAGTAACTCCATTTCAGTTGTGTGGGAGGCATGCAATCTTTCCATATACGCCTGCATCCTCTGCTTCATATCAGCATTGTCAGCACTCAAAACAAGCATCTTATTGTACAATGCCTTGAAATATCGAACTTGTTCATATCGCATTGCACTATGCTGCTGACACCACTCCCTGATCCGTACCACTATCCCTCTTAAGTCTGCTGTGAGGTTGGCATCTCTGTTGTCCAGACGTAGATCTAATGAGGCCTGGTGCCATTCGATCTTCTCAATCTCTCCATAGATTTTATTGAAGACTTCACGGATCTCATTTGTCACTCCTGATTCAGCTGCCGGCCATTCTGCATCGAAATCAAAGTTTACTGGCATAATGGAGTCTGTAGGGATTACTGGATCTTCTCGAACGGTGTATCATCACTGCTCTTTAGCTGTTTCTTCCTCTAGCTCTGGCAGCTCAAGTGAAAAGGGAAATAGTTGCTCAAAAGTATCATCTCACACATAAGGGATTGAAATTTCGGTATGTGCCTGTGATGATCCTGGTGGAGTTGGTACTACAAAGAATCGTAGGACTGCGCGATATGACTCGATTTCGATTTGGTGGGCCTATTTGAGTGGGTTGGCCAACTGACTGAGCCTCAACTGTCTTAACAGCTTCTTCGCCTCAGTGGATTTTGCTAAGTGAAGTACCTGGTCCTCAGATTATCATCGGTGTCATCGGATGATGAAGAAACCACAGTGTCTTTGTTCATCATCAAAGTTAAATGTTTGACGGCGACTTTGAAACTCGACCGACACAAATGCGTCGTGGTAGAACATCCTCACCGGGTCCTTTTGATGTTCAACGGTGTGGACTCGGCTTCATCTTCGGACCCGGAAATGATATGTCAGGGTTTTCTTGGGAGTCATGAAGTGCACTAATCTCCTTCTCAGATTCAGCAATATGAACATGAGGGATGTTCTGAACTTCTTGAGCTTTACCCAGGGAGGTCTCAACTTCCCTTGGGCCTTCAACACCTCCAGCAGTCTCAACTGCAGAGAGGCCTTCTACATTCCCTTCGATAGTCGCAGCTGTCTTAGGGTCTTCAGCAGTGGCATCCATAGGAGTCTCAACCCCTTGGATTGCGCTTTCAGTGCCCAGAGTGTTAACTCCCACGGCGTTTCCAACCTGTGCCACAACTGCAACAGCAGTGTCCTTAGCCATCAAAGTAGTTGACACTTCAGCTGGGATAGACTCAACTATCCGAGCTTCGTCAATGTCAACCTGCTGTGGTTCTTTTTCAGTTTCCACTTCGCCTCCTTTCTTCAATATGGAGTCATCCGCAGCAACCTCCGACCCGCTGCGGTGGATCGAAGTTTCCCCCCGGCACACCACCGAGTGAGAGTGATGATGGGGTCACTCTTCTCCGGACTCGTTTGCTTCCGTTGAGTGCTCGGTAGGTAGGGGCGGTGGTAAAACACCTTCAGTAGGGGTTGGCTCAACTTGGGTGCCCAAATTCCCAGTTTCATTGCCAAGTCCCTTGGACCCTTTTTCCGAGTGCACAGGGGATGTAGTTGCAACAATAATTGTGGCAATCTGCTGCACTACTCCCAATGGGTCTATCTGCAGGAGAGATTGTGAGGACTCTCCTGGTCTTTCAAACATTTGTTGCTCATGCATCATCCTAGATTCCCTTAGAGCTTGCTGCAGGTATGACTTTTCTGTTGCAGCAACGGGATCCATGTCTTCATCACTCTCCGAGAACACATCTATATGAGAGTGAGTGTGTTCCAGAGTTCCAGTAAGAGGACATATACTGGCTTTCTCGAGTGCTTCTGCTTCCTCACCGCTCCGGCTCTTTCTTTCTCCTTGTTGATGTGTAGAATATTCGGCAATTATCCTCATCCGAGCTGAAGAACAGTGTTGACTTGAGAAATTGCAACAACTCCTCTTCTTCTTCGATAAACTCAGGGCGTTCAAACTGCACCCTTGAGTGACTTAGCTTCCACGCCCTCCAGTTACGTAGACGGCGCTAGATGTCCGGATATACATGAGAAAGTATGATAACATCATCATCCTCATCCTCCTCTTCTTGTCCTTCCTTTTTGGAATGGAAGGTAGCATGCTTTGTCGCTCTTCACCTTCAAAGCGTCGATTGCGGGCGGAGAGACAACTTTTTCACCTTGAGATTGATTGTCTGTTTGTTTCTTTATCCTCGATTGTCCTTTCCCACTGGGTCTTCAGGCCTCTCCGATCACCTCGTGCCAGACTTGGCGCTTTCATCAACTACTTCGTGAGATCGCACTTCCCGAGTGTCGCATCTCGAAGCTTTTTCCGGTGAGTGGCGGACTCACTGCCCTTTCACGCTCCGAAAGCTTAACTATCCTTCTTCTTTTGGTTTTAACCAGGAGGAATGTCAGTTCTGTTTCCTCCGGTTCTTTGAAAGTAAAGGCCTTCTCGAGTTGCCTTAGAGGCGGTGCCCTTCTTGTCTTGCGATCCTCTTCTTCCTTATTTTGGAGAAGGTATTTGTGTTTCCTTCTCGGGCCTCAGTGGGGGCGAGACACGGCTGTCCCGGCAGTGACTTCAGGCAGGGGCAGGTGCATCCTGTCTCTTTACTGCAAGGTCAGCCTCCTTCTTCGCAGCTTTCTTCTTGGGAGGGAGGTAACAAGCGTGTCCTCGTGGCCAGGGTCGATTGATTCCCCCTCACTGGTATCCGTCCTCTTCGCATGGGCTCTCTTTCTGCTCCCGAGAGATTGACCCGAACATCTTTTTATTTACAAGGAAGGTTTTTCCATGTTGAAGGGGAATGCCCTTCACTTCCATCGGTGGCCAATCACTAGGCCATAACCGAGAGATCCTCCAAAGGATCCGTCTTCTATGACTTATTTACAATGTTCTGGCAGAGTCTGTTGTACACGAACTCAGCCCAGTTAACTTTCTTGCCCTGCATGATCGCAGCCATGACGATCAACTTAGTCTTTGTGATTGATTGAAAGCGCCAAACTTCATGTCTACACACTTTGAGACGACATCCATCAACTTGTGATAGTCGTCCCTTCAAAGAATTTCTTCTGTTTGTGTAGACCACCCGCAAAGACAATCCGGTTTGGCTACTTCTTTCCATGCAGCAACCAAATCGACCTCAGCTTCATTTATCTAAGTCATGCCCTCAGACGGCAACAAACAGTGCTCCGCAAGGTCTTTAGCAGTTATCATAATGTCCTTGCGGTGGACAGAAGACTTGATGCCTTCGTCCTGCACCTCCACATTCACGTAGAACTGCGCCACCTCTTCAAGGTAAGTGTGCAAGTACTCCAAGGTCAGAAAAGCCTTAAGACCTGACTTTTCCAACATTTCTGCGATCTTCTTCACTAGGGTTTCATCCGAACCCTGCTTCACCATGCCTTCAAAATCCATGGACGATCCTGAGTGGATTTGCTTCGATAACTTGACGAAATTGAACTTTGGTGCCATTTGTAGACAATTTTACCGATTAAAACTTGATAAAATGGCTTGAGAACACGTAGGGTTTGCGAGAGAGCAAAGAACTTGCTTTCTTTTGCTTGAAAGATGAACAGTTTCAGTAAAGTGTGAGAGAGAAGACAGAAAACCGTATATAAGGGTTATGAAAGGACGGGTTTTTGATTTTTGAAATTTGATCAAAATCAATGGCTCAGATTTAGCACGTCAAACTACATTTAATTCCTCGCATTTAATGTGGCAGCATTTATATCCAATCATATGCTTACTGTGCAGCTTTTGACTGTACCATCATTATTATACTGACGTCATCCTTAAAAACATTCCCGCTCATTTAAAACGACTGTGTTTTTGTCACTTAGCTCATAAATGACTCAGCTTATGACTTAACTCTTCTTCTCTTAAGCGACTCAGCTATCAGCTAACTCGATACAGCTGACTGTCTGATATGGCTGTTTCACTTGGCTGATGTGAAAAACTGATTCATTTCTCACTTTCTCTCATCCACCTCTTCTCATTGAGTCTTCTGAGTGTTAACTCAGCTCAATTAACCCTAGCTCATGCTTAAGCTCTTCAAATCTTGATTCACATAAGGGTTTGGTGAATATGTCAGCTAACTGCATATCAGTTGAGATATATTCCAAAGTGATGTCTTTCTTTTCAACATGATCTCTTATAAAATGATATCTGACATCAATGTGCTTTGTTCTTGAATGTAACACAGGATTTTGAGTGATTGCAATAGCACTTGTGTTATCACACATAATTGGAATTTCTTTTTCTTCAATTTCATAATCTCTCAGCTGTTGTCTCAGGCACAACAGCTTCCTGGCATCCCTTCAGATATCTTAGGATTCTCTTAGTTGTAGTCATGTGGCTCTCCTTTGGTGCATATTGAAATCTTGCACATACATCTACTGCAAAGGTGATGTCCGGCTCGCTGGGTTGTTAAACAGAAAGATGATCCAATAAGTGCTCAGATCTTGTTTGATCTACTGACCTTACCATCCGCATCCATGTCCATCTTGACCGATGTGTTCATTGGTATTTTCACAGAAGACTTCTCTTCTATACCAAATTTCTTCATTAAATCTCTGGTATACTTTGTTTGACTTATGAAAGTTCCATCCTTCAATTGCTTAACTTGAAGTCCTAGGAAGAAGGTCAGCTCTCCCATCATGCTCATTTCAAATATGCCTTGCATGAGGTTTGAGAACTTATCACACAGCTCTTTATTTGTGGATCCAAAAATGATATCATCCACATATATTTGAACAAGCAATATACTCTCTCCATATTGAATTCTGAAGAGTGTTCTATCCACTTTGCCTTTGGTGAATCCATTATCCGTTAGAAATTGAGATAATGTATCATACCATGCTCTTGGTGCCTGTTTCAATCCATATAATGCTTTCTTGAGCTTGTACACCTTATCTCCCATGGTCTTCTGCTCAAAACCTGGAGGTTGTTCAACATAGACTTCTTCCTCTAACAGTCCATTTAAGAATGCACTTTTCACATCCATTTGATATACAGTGAAGTTCTTGTGACCAGCATAGGCAAGAAACATCCTTATTACTTCTAATCTGGCAACAGGAGCAAACGTTTCATGAAAATCTATCCCCTCTTCTTGGCAATACCCTTTGGCTACTAACCTTGCTTTGTTTCTTACCACAAATCCTTCCTCATTCATCTTGTTTCTGAAAACCCATTTTGTGCCAATAACATTCTGATGGGTTGGTCTCTACACCAATTCCCATACTTTGTTCCTTTCAAACTGATTCAGCTCTTCTTGCATGGCTTGAATCCAATGTGTGTCATCCAATACTTGAGACACATCTTTTGGTTCTATTTGGGAAATAAAACAAGTGAACATTACTTCTTGATGAACTCTGGATCTGGTTCTTACACCATCTCTCACATCTCCAATGACTAACTCTGGTGGATGGTCTCTCAGCCATCTCACATCAGGTTGTAGCAAATCAGCTGGGTTTAGCTGTCTCGCAACTATGTTATCTTTGAGAAGCTCTTCCATCATCATTCAGCTGCAGATTTTCCAGCTGTCTTTGAGATTCAGCTATCTCATCTTCATCTTGGCTGATTACTCTTACTTCAGCTTCAACATAAGGACTCTTCTACATAGTTGGCTAATTCAGCTTATCAGCTAACTCTTCAATGTCTTCTCCATTCACATTAGGTTCATCAAAAACCACATGAATAGACTCTTCTGTGACCATAGTCCTCTTGTTCAACACTCTATAGGCTTTGCTCTCAGCTGAGTATCCCAAAAAGATACCTTCATCAGCTTTAGCATCAAAAGCCTTTAGATTATCCTTTCCATTGTTGTGGATGAAGCATTTACACCCAAATATTCTAAAATATGCGACATTTGGCTTTCTCCCAGTCCATATTTCATAGGGAGTCTTTGTCAGTTGTCTATTAATCATGTATCTATTTTGAATATAGCATGCGGTGTTGATGGCTTGATTTCAAAATCTCTTAGTAATCCAGCTTGACTAACATGGTTCTTGCAGCTTCCTTGAGAGTTTTGTTCCTCCTTTCAGCTACTCCATTCTGCTGTGGAGTTCTTGCTGCAGATAACTCATGAGCAATACCAATTTTAATGCAATACTGAGTTATTATCCCATTGACAAACTCAGTTCCTCTATCAGACCGTATCTTTATAATGGTTTGGCTCTTTTCATTTTGAACTCTTTTCATCAGTTGAGGTAACTTCTGCAAAGTTTCCTTCTTTTTGCACATGAAGATTGTCCATGTATATCTTGAATAATCATCCACCACCACTAAAGTGTACTTCTTTCCACTTATGCTGGCTGGTTCAACTAGACCAAATAAATCCATATGCAACAGATGCAATATCCTTGTTGAAGAAGAACTAGGCTTCTCCTTGAATGAAGATTTGATATGCTTTCCCATCTGGCATGCATCACATACACTTTCTTTCTTGTACACTGAGTCTGGCAATCCTTCCACAAGATGACTCCTTGCAAGCTTGTTGATTGTCTTAAAGTTCAGATGACTCAGCTTCTTGTGCCACAGCCAACTTGATTCGGCTGTGCTTTTTGCTAGCAGACAGGTGCTTGGTGTGGCAGTAGACCAATCTACCACATACATGTTCTTCTGTCTAGATCCTTGCAGCACTATTTCATTTGATTCAACATCTTTGATCTGGCACACTCCCATATTGAATCCAACATTGTAGCCTTTGTCACAGAGTTGGCTGATGCTTAACAGGTTGAAGTTGAGACTTTCAACATAAGCAACATCTGTGATTTCTAATTCATTTTTCTTGATGGATCCTGTGCCTTTGATTTTCCCGGGAGCTTCATTTCCTCCAAATATGACTTTTGCACCTCTAATCTCCTTGAATCTTGACAGATTTTTCTTGTTTCCTGTCATATGTCTGGAGCAGCCACTATCCATGTACCAGGTTCCTTGGCACTCAGCTGTTCCTTGAACCTGCAAACAAGGAAATTAGTTTTTAGGTTCCCATACTTGCCTGGGTCCTGTGGGGTTAGTGCAGTAAGATGATCCAACCAACCTATAGCCAAATGATTTGACTCTAAGAGGTTGCCATCTATCTGTGCCATAATGATAATTCACTTTGGCAAATTACTTGGGGGCTTTAGGTTCATACAACTGTCTCTTTTGTCTGTATGCCTGGGTGTGTGTTTTAGCAATTGCCTTCTTGGGTAGTTGTGATATTTCTGAGTGTAGTGCCTAGGTGCATATGTGTGTTGATAATAGCTCTTTTGCCTTTGAAATGACCTTTGCTGAGGTCTAGGTCTTTGCCATCTAGGCTTGTATTCCATTGGACTTTGCTGATATTTCACATTATTCCAATCAGCTTGGCTCGGGTAATTTCTACCATTCCCATCATATGTGTTTCTTTGATAAAACTTCTGGGGTTTTTGGTAGCTCTGCTTATTCTTCACAGAGTATTTTCTATTTGGAGTTTGCTGAGGAATTCTGCTGGATTTCTTCTCAGCTATCCTCTCAGCATACTCAACTGGCTGTTTTTCTTTTCCTTTATATCCAAGGCCAGTTTGTTTGTGATTGTGCTTTGGAATGAATGTGGGTGCAACATTTGGTGTTTTGGGTTTTTGAGATGCTTCATTACTTGAAGATCCCTTTTCCAAAGTCACTCTAGGAGTTTGATTTGTGCACAAAGGAATGAATCATATGTCTGTCTTATCTCCACACTCTTTTTGGTTCATAATAAGGTCATCCAATGATTTAGATGCCTTTGTAAATGAGGCAATCACATTTTTGAGATCATTTCCCTCTTTTCTATAGCGAGTTATCTCTCGCTTTATTAGTTTTGCATTCTCGGCCTTTTGACTCTTTGTTCTCATCGCCTATGTGACTTAGAGTACTTAGCTCCTTAGTCACCGTGAGTTTTGGCTTTTGAGTGGCTATTTTCCTCATTTAATAGTGTGTGTGAGGACTTAATGTGCTCAAAGTCTTTCATCATTTTGCCTAATGAATCATAAAGATCAGTGGGTGATGAAGTGTGTGTGTCACAATCACTATCACTAGAATCTGAGTAAGATGAGTTAGAGTGTACCTCATCTTCCTGGTCTAGTTGATATTGTTCTTTAGCCATTAGACAGAGATCATTGCTTCTTCTTCCGAATCACTTGAGTAGTCACCTCACTACTACTCTGAAGTCTCGCCGCTTCTTTCGACTTAGCTGTCTCAGCAGTCTCAGCAGCCAACATGGCTTTCTTTTTTTTCTTGTCTTCTCTCTCTGAAGACTTTTCTTTCTTCTTCATTCCTGTACTTATTGACTGGTGGATAGGAATAGTCAATTGCAAAATGTCCTGATTGTCTGCAGTTCTAACATAGGTTCTCAACTCTTTGATCATCTCTTTTTGTCCTTGGGTTGTCAGCTCTCTGATACTCAACCCTTTGATGCTCAGCTCTCTTGGGTGGCCTGTCTTCCCTTGACTTGGAGGGAGCTGAATGTCTCATGGAGGATTCACCCTTGTTTCTTTTGTAGTTCTTATTGAAGAACTTGTTGAATCTTTTAACCTTTAGGGCAATCTCCTCCTGGTCTATGGCTTCCTTGGCTTCAACTCTCTTTCCATCCTTGACTATTAGTACAACTGTCTTAGGTACAACTATCTCCTCTTGCTCTTTTCTTCTCAGCTCAAACTCATAAGCTTTGAGATCTGAGAACAGCTCATGATTGGATGTTGTTGTGAGATTCATTGAATGTCTTAGTGCCATGACTTTCATTTCCCATTCATTTTGGGAGGCTTTTAATCTTCATACACATTTCCTTTTGTGTATATTCTTTCCAAGTGTTGATAGCTCATTTGTGATTTCAAATGAATCGGCATCCGGTGATCCAAGGTTTCACCGCAAGCATTTTATAATTTTCAAATTTTTGTACAGCTACAGACAATTTATTTTCTTTAATTTGCTCAGATCCTTGACAAATTAAAGTTAGTTTATCCCAGATTTCTTTTGCAGATTTGCAAGATTTGACTTTATTGAACATTGCTTTGTCCAATGTCTTGTAGAAAATGTCCTTGGCCACATTATCCAAGTTGTATCTCTTCTGTCATCATTGGTCCACTCGGTCCTGGCTTTTCAACCATGGATGGTCCTGTTTTCTTTCGCTTCGCTACTACAATTTGCTATTCTTACAGATTGTGTTCACCTTAAGTATTTGCAGTGGCCCATCTTCTATCACTAGCCACATTTCATCATGTAAAGAAGATAGATGAGTCTGCATATGAATTTTCCAGTCATTAAATTCCTCAACAGTGAACATATGGATGCGTGTCAGATTTGCTTCCATGATAATAACTTTTGCTAAGAATGAAAGATTTTGAAAATACAAATGTTAAAAATCTTTTAGAAAAGATAGAGATCTAGTTCAGTAACCAGTGCGGAAGGCTCAATGAACCAACCGCTCTGATACCACTTGTAGGTCCCAAGGGGTGTGAGTAAGGTTTAGAAGGGGGTTGAATAAACCTTACCAAATTTTCGATTTAGTCCTTTTAAAGAAATTACAGAGTTAACACAAACAACTAAGTCCTTGAGGGACATCTAAGTTGGTTATTCAGCAGAGTTAGCCACTCAACAGACTCGATAGAGCCATTGATAGAATAACTCAACTGTTTAACCTAAAACTTAACTTGGCTATGTTGGTTTTATCAGCGGAAGACTTAACACCCTTGAATTTGATTTAAACTTGTTTTAACACTTGATTTTAGCACTTAGTTAATTATCAGTTGGATAGCAAATTATCAGTAGATATAAGTAAGTATGCAGAAATAAAAGTGCTGAAATGTAAATGACACAAATGATTTTTATAGAGGTTCGAAGATGGGGTAATTCTTCTAATCCTCTCTTCTCCAACTCCTGGAGGAATCCACTAAGTAATGATCGGTTCACAAAGTGGTTATCAGTCTAGAGACAAGTCTTGATCACACAGCTGACTTGCTCATTGGACTCAGTCTAGAGATGTCTTGGTCACACAACTGGCTTCTCTTCCGACTCAGCTTCTTCACAGGGCAGCTGTCTTGCTACTTCAGCTCACTTTCTCAAGCTTCTTGGATTTGATCACGAAGCCCTCCAATAACTTGAGACTGGTTCGATCTTGAACCTTCCTACAATCCTCCTCGGAAAGTAGACCCCTTTTGATTCTTCAAAAGTTTCCTCTTCAACAGTTTGAAGTAGTCTCTCTTTCACAGCTTTGTGTTGGATTGATTTCCTTCGAGTTTCAGGCTTGAGGATTTGCTTGAATATCTTGAGAATATTTTGCAGGTTATAGTTTGAATATTGCTTGCTCGTTTGTGGTTCAGGTAACCTTTTCTCAATGAGTTTCCTCCGCCTTTTGTAGTGAACATTCAAAAATCTTCCCGTTGAAGAGATAGGCTGATTTTTAAAAGACACTTGTGTTCGTTGGCTTGTTTTTTCTTGGTCTTCAATCTTGAGATGTAGACCTTTCCTCGTATTAAATGAATGTTCAGCTTTTCAGGTTCGGATGTGAGGTGCAGTGCTTCCCATTGGTTTATTCCTTTTGCACGCTTCTGGGACGAGCACTTTAAGACCTGGCAGCATGGAAGTATTACTTATTTAAGTAATGTTCTTGACTTCTGTGCAACGGATTCCTTTCAGTTTACTTCTCTTGGCTGTTGCCTAATTCCCTAGGTGACTTGAGTTTGCTCCAATCATTTGAAGACTCAACTGTCACTTTCAACTTGTGACTTGGCTTCTTGAAATGACTTAGACTGACACTTCACACAGTTGTTCCTCAGCTGATACATCTTCAGTCAAGTTCTTGATCTACCTTCTTGGCCATACTCAACTGTTCCACATCGGAGTCTTTAGTTCAGTCTTCAGTTGACTTCTTGTATTTCCAGGCTTAGCTGACTCGAATCAGCTTTTCCAGTCCTATCTATTTCAGTGAAAGTTACAAGGAAAATGGGGTGCCAACTTTCTAGTTTAAGTTTTACATGGCATTCATCAAAATCTACAAAATAAATTTCCCAATACTAATGTGTCTCTCCAAGTTGTCCATATTTGAGAAGACTTTACTTGGTCAACATAATGAGGCATGTCTTCTGTGTTGGGACCTCCGTCTGTCTTCTAGAACATGATCTTCTAAAGGCTCAACCGGTATTGCAGTACGAATGAAATTATAGGTAAACAACACACCATAATTATACGATTCGGAGTCTTAATTGGGTAGAACTAGGGGCATAGCCAGAATTTTGGGTCAGTGCGGTCAAATATATTTTCATTTTAGCGGGGCGAATGTCGAGATAAAATTTTAAAAATTAGAAAATAAAATATATTGCAATTAAAAAAAAACATATCTGAAAGTCGTACCTTACAACAATTCTTGTGGGTTTTCATACTCTGAAACCGCTTTACAATGACATCATTATCAAGTTTGTGACATATATCTCTTTCCACATAACAAACAAGACAATCATTAATTCACTCATCACTCATTCGATTGCGTAATTTATCCTTCACAAATCCCATCAAAGAAAATACTCTTTCAACCGTAGCGGTGGCAACGGGTAGAATTAACGACAAAGTCAAAAGCTTATAAACAAAATGGTATAACTTATTTTTTCTTTGTCTCAACTAACTTCCCTGCAAGATCACCCAGGTTTTTCAACTCTTTAAATGCATATAAAAAATATAAGTATCAAGTTGATCATGAAGCTTATTGATATCTATTCTTGAAAAATCTTGTGGGTAAAACTCGGCAAGTTGAATCAATCTCTTCTTATCAAATGCACAAAATGAATCTTGTGGACACATACAAGCTACACAAAGCCATAACTCCATGCTTACCTTTGAGAATCGGTCATTCAACTCTTGTAGTTGCAAATCAACCACAACATAGAATAAATCCACACGGTTGATGTAAATTTATCAACTTTGGTGCATTATCTTGTGGACGACCACAAATATCATTGCGCATATACATATCATCCATTTTGAGAACATAAATGTCATGATTTTGACAGAAATTACAAACATCTTCGAAAAATGAATCCCACCCATCTTCTCTCAATACTTGAAGTCGTCGCTTGCCAACTTTCACCAAATCCATTGCATTCATAATATCCTGATCTTTCAACTGTAGTGCCTGTGACAACTCACTTGAAATTCCTAATACAATTCTCATCATGTGTAAGTTGAATGCAAAATCAAAAGAATGTATCGACTTTGACAAATTAAATGCATCTAACTTCTGATCAGAAGAAGAGGAATCATCTTCATCAATCATTTCAAGAACATCACCCACAACAGAAAACATAGAAAGCAAGCTGATCAAAGAATTTTAATGTGAACCCCAACGTGTATCTCCAGCACGCCGAAAACTACTGTCTTGATTAAGTCCCCAACCACTTGAAATTTCACATGTTTTCAATCCTTCAACAATAAAGTTTGAATGTTTTTCTCGAAGGAGATCAGAACGTTTAAAGATCCTCCAACAACATTTACCACATCAGTAACAACACGAAAAAATTTAGCAATTGGGATACTTTTCTTTGCCACGGCCACAAGAGCTAGTTGAAGTTGATGAGCAAAACAATGTATGTAATAAACACATGGGTTATCCTTTAAAATAAGTGCTTTCAAACCATTAAACTTCCCTTGCATATTACTAGCCTTGTAATATCCTTGCCCACTTAATCTTGATATGCTCAAATTATATATATGTTGGGAAATTACTTTGTAGATTTTGATGAATGCCATGTAAAACTTAGAATAGGAAGTTGGCACCCCATTTTTGTTGTAAATTGCATTGTAATAGATAGGGCTGGTCGAGTGAGTTAAGTCGCCTATGCCTAAACATGCAAGAAGACAACCGAGACTAGAAGGAAGACTCTCTGTGAGGCGGTGAGTATGGCAAAGAAGAGAAGATATGAACTCGACTGGAGGTGCAGCTGAGATGCAGCTGAGTGGAGTATCAGTCAAGTCAACTCAAGATAGCCAAGTCTCAAGTTGAAGTGACAGAAGAGTCATCCAATGATTGGAAGTGACTCAAGTCACCTGGGGAAGTCAAGGAAATGTCAAGTCGAGATAATGAAAGAGATCCGTTGCAGTAAATCAAGAGAATTACTTAAACAAGTAATACTCCCATCTTTGTCTTTCTTGAAGTGCTCGTTCGAAGCGTGTAAAAGGAATAAACCAATGGGAAGCACCGCACTGTGTCGAACACTGAAAAAGTCAAGAATCATTCATATGAGGAAATGGCAATTCCAAGGACTGCAACAAGACAAGCCAACGACCACAAGTGACTTTAAAAAATAAGCCTATCTCATCAACGGGCAGATTTTTGAAAGATCACTATAAAAGGCCGAGGAATCACTCGAGAGAAGGTTACAACTAAAAACATTCAAGCAAATATTTGAATCAGTAACCAAAAATATTCTCAAGTCATTCAAGATTAATCCTCAAGCCTATATTACGAAGTAAATCAATCCAACACTCAATTGTGAAGGAAAGACAACTTCTATCGTTGAAAAGGAACCATTTGAAGAATCAAGGGGTCTACATTCCACGAAGGATTGTAGAAAGGTTCAAGGTCGAACCAAGCTTAAGCTATTTGGAGGGCTTCGTGATCAAATCCAAGGAACTTAAGCAAGTGGGTCTGTAGCAAGGCAAAGCGGCCCGTGAAGAAGCCGAGTCGCACGAGAAGCCACGTAAATTTGTGTGACCAAGGCATCTCGGATCGAGTCCCAAAGGATCAAGTCGGTTGTGTGATCAAGACTTGTATACGGATCATTAACCACTCGTATATTGATCAATACTTAGTGGATTCCTCCAGGAGTTGGAGAAGAGAGGAGTAGAAGAATTACCCCATCTTCGAACCTCTATAAAAACTTATTGTGTCATTTACATTTCAAAGACTTTAATTTCTACATCTTATTTTTATATCTGTTTGAAAAATTTGCTATCCAATTGATAATCAACTGAGTGCTAAAACCAAGTATTAAAACAAACTTAACCAAATTCAAGGGTGTTAAGTCTTCCGCTGAAAATAAATCACGGTAGGGTTAAGTCTTTAGTCAAAAGCAATTGAGTTATTCTATCACGAGTTCGATCGAGTCCGTTGAGTAACTAACTCGCTAATTAACTAACTTAGTTGTCCATCAAGGACACAAATGGAAGTATTAACTCTGAATATCTGAAAGGACTAATTTGAAAATGTTGGTAAGGTTTATTCAACCCCCCTTCTAAATCTTACACTCACACCCCTTGGGAACTACAAGTGGTATCAAAGCGGTTGGTTCATTGAGCCTTCCGCACTGGTTACTGAACTAGATCTCCAAATTTTTCAAAGCTTGTTTTAGTACTCAATCTTTCAAAACTCTTTTACTCAGCAAAGTTATTATCATGGAAGCAAATTTGACACGCATCCCTATGTTCACAATTGAAGAATTTGATGATTGGAAAATTCGTATGCGAGGCTCGTCTATCAAAGATTACACGATGAGATGTGGATAGTGATAGAGGATGGGCCTCTCGCAAATTTTATAAGTGAACACAATTTGTAAGAGAGCCGCATTTGAAGGTGAAGAGGATGTTGCTCCCAGACCAGCCATGGTTGAAAAACCAAGAGCTGAATGGACAAATGATGACATGAAAAGATATAACTTGGACAATGTGGCCAAGGACATTCTTTACAAAACCTTGGACAAAGCTATGTTCAACAAAGTCAAATCATGCAAAACGGCTAAAGAAATGCGGGACAAGCTAACATTGATTTGTGAAGGCTCGAGCAAATCAAGGAAAATAAACTATCGGTTCTTTGTATAGAAATTTGAGAATTTTAAAATGCTCATGAGGAGAGACCTTGGATCAACCGGATGCTCGGTTCACGTAAATTACCAACGAGCTATCGCACTTGGAAAAGAATATACACAGGAAGGAAATGTGTATGAAGATTCTAAGAAGTCTCCCGGTGAATGGGAAATGAAGGTCATGGCATCGAGACATTCCATGGACCTATCCAAGACATCCAACCATGAGCTATTCTCGGATCTCAAAGCCTACGAATTTGAGCCGAGAAGAAAAGACCAGGAGGAGACAAGTTGTGCCCAAAACAACGCTCTAATTGTTAAGGATGGCAAGAGAGCCGAGGTCAAAAAGTTATTGACCAAGAGAAATAGCCCCGATGTTTAAAAGGTTTAATAAGTTCTTCAATAAGAACTACAAAAGAGGCAAAGGTGAATCCTCTAGAAGACACTTAGCTCCTCCAAGTCTAGGGAAGATAGGCCAACCAAGAGAGCGAGCATCAAAAAGTTGAATATCAAAGAGCCGATAATCCAAGAATGGAAAGAGTGATCAAAAGGTGAGAATCTATCTTTGGAACTACAGCAACCAGTCACTATGCCATTGATTGCCCATATCCCGTAGTCAACAAATACATGAATGAAGAGGAAAGAAAGGTCTTTAGAGAAAAAGAAGACAAGAAAAGAAAAAGCAATGTTGGCCGCAGAGGCTATTTGAGATAGCCAAGTCAAAAGACACAAGCCCGATTTAGAGAGTAGTGAAGGTGACTACTCAAGTGACTCTGAAGAAGAAGCTTTGATCATTTAATGGCCAAGGAACAAGACCAACGACCAGAGAAGATGAGGTACACTCTAATTCATCACACTCTTCATCACACTCAGATTCTAGTGATAGTGACTGTGACACACACACTTCATCACCCACTGATCTTTATGATTCATTAGGCAAAATGATGAAAGACTTTGAACACATTAAATCCTCACACACTACTAAATGAGGAAAACAGCCTACTCAAAAGCAAAAACTCTCAGCTGACTAAGGAGCTGAGTACTCTAAGTCAAATAGCTGATGAGAATAAAAGTCTAAAGGTTGAAAATGCTAAGTTAATAGCAGAAATAGCTACTATAGAAAAGAGGGAGAATGACCTCAAAAATGTGATTGCCTCATTCACTAAGGCATCTAAATCCTTGGATGACCTTATTATGAGTCAAAGAGAATGTGGAGACAAGACAGCTTTATATTTAATTCCTCTGTGCTATGTCAAGCTCCAAAAGTGATTTTGGAAAGAGGATCTTCAAGTAATGAAGTATCTCAAAAATCCAAAACTCCAAATGGTACACACACATTTATTCCAAAGCACAATCACAAGCAAACTGGCCTTGGTTATAAAGGAAAAGAAAAGCTGCCAGTTGAGTGTGCTGAGAGGACAGCTGAGAAGAAATCCAGTCGAGTTCCTCAGCAAACTCCAAATAGGAAATACTCTGTAAAGAAGAAACAGAGCTACCAAAAGTCCCAGAAATTCTATAAAAAAATATATATGATGGGAATGGTAGAAACTACCCAAGCCAAGCTGATTGGAATAATGTGAACTATCGGCAAAGATTTGTGGAATATAAGCTCAAGTGGCAAAGGCACAGAACTCGGCAAAAGCCATTCCAAAGAAATAAGGGCTTTTACCAAAGCACACATATGCACCAAG
The DNA here is from genome assembly GCA_016081115.2 of Rehmannia glutinosa. Classification (NCBI taxonomy): domain Eukaryota; kingdom Viridiplantae; phylum Streptophyta; class Magnoliopsida; order Lamiales; family Orobanchaceae; genus Rehmannia; species Rehmannia glutinosa. Next base: position 159,536 of record JABTTQ020003230.1, read on the forward strand.
GCACTACACTCAGAGATATCACAGCTACCCAAAGAAGGCAATTGCTAAAACACATACACAGGCATACGGACAAAAGAGACAACTGTATGAACCTAAAACCCCCAAGCAATTTGCCAAAATTAATTATGATTATGGCGCGATAGATGGCAACCCCTTAGAGTCAAATCATTTGGCTATAGGTTGGTTGGATCATCTTACAATACTAACCCCTTAGGACCCGGACAAGTATGGGTACACTAAAACTTAATTTCTTGATTGTAGGTTCAAGGAACAGCTGAGTGCCAAGGAACCTGGTACATGGATAGTGGCTGTTCCAGGCACATGACAGGAAACAAGAAAAATCTATCAAAATTCAAGGAAGTCAGAGGTGCAAAAGTCATATTTGGAGGAAATGAAGCTCTAGGAGAAATAAGGGGCACTGGATCTATCAAGAAAAATGGATTAGAAATCTCAGATGTTGCATATGTTGAAGGACTCAACTTCAACTTGCTAAGCATCAGCCAACTTTGTGACAAGGGTTATAATGTTGGATTCAACATGGGTATATGCCAAATCAAGGACATTGAATCAATGAAGTTGTGTTGCAAGGATGCAGACAAAAGAACATGTATGTGGTAGATTGGTCAACTGCAACACCAAGCACTTGTCTACTAGCAAAGAGCACAACCGAATCAAGTTGGTTGTGGCACAAGAAGCTGAGTCACCTGAATTTCAAAACAATTAACAAGCTTGCGAAGCGATCTTGTAGAAGGACTTCCAGACTCAGTATACAAGAAGGAAAGTGTATGTGATGTATGCGGATGGGAAAGCAAATCAAATCATCATTCAAAGAAAAGACATGTCCATCTTCAACAAGAATATTGCACCTGCTACATATGGATCTATTTGGTTCGATTGAACCAGGCTAGCATAAGTGGGAAGAAATACACCTTGGTGGTAGTAGATGACTACTCAAGATATACATGGACAATATTCATGTGTAAGAAGAAAGAAACTCTGCGAAACTACCCACGGTGATGAAAAGAATCCAAAATGAGAAGAGTCAAACCATTATCAAAATAAGATCGACAGAGGAACCGAGTTTGTCAATGGTATAATCACTCAGTACTGCATTGAAAATGGTATTGGTCATGAATTATCTGCAGCAAGGACTCCACAACAAAATGGAGTTGCGAGAAAGAAGAAATAGAACTCTCAAAGAAGCGGCAAGTACCATGTTAGTGAAGCGGGGCTACCTAAAAGATTTTGGTCAAGCAATAAACACAACATGCTATACTCAAAATAGATGCATGATAAAAACGGTGACAAAGACTCCTATGAGATCCGGGACGGGAGAAAGCCAAATGTTGCATATTTTAGAATATTTGGATGTAAATGCTTCATCCATAACAATGGCAAAGATAATTTAAAGGCTTTTGATGCTAAAGGCGATGAAGGTATCTTCTTGGGATACTCGGTGAAAGCAAAGCCTACTGAGTACTCAACAAGAGGACTATGGTTACGAGAAGAATCCATCCATGTGGTGTTTGATGAGCCAAATGTAAATGGAGAAGACATTGAAGAGTCGGTGATAATTTGAATCAACCAACCATGCGAAGAAAGTCCCTATATAGAAGTCAAGAAAATTTGGAATTATAAACCAGGATGAAGATGAGATAGTGAGTCTCAAAAGCAATTTGGAAAATCTGCGACTAAGTGATGATGAGAGAGTGATCAAAACAACACGGTATTTTGCAAGACGATGAATCCAACTAACTTACTCCAACGATGTAAGATGGTTGAGAGACCATCCACCAGAACTAGTCATTGGAGATGTAAGAGAAGGTATCAAAACGAGATCCAGAACTCAACAAGAAGCAATGTTCAAATGCTTCATCTCACAAATAGAGCCTAAAGATGTGTCACAAGCATTGGATGGCACACATTGGACTCAAGCCATGCAAGAAGAGCTGAATCAGTTTGAAAGAAATAAAGTGTGGGAATTGGTTCAAAGACCTACCCATCAAAATGTTATTGGCACTAAATGGGTGTTCAGAAACAAGATGAATGAGGAAGGTTCTGTGGTAAGAAACAAAGCAAGATTGGTAGCCAAAGGATATTGCCAAGAAGAAGGGATAGATTTTGATGAAACATTTGCTCCTATGGCAAGATTGGAAGCCATAAGGATGTTTCTTGCCTATGCAGCTCACAAGAACTTTATTGTATATCAAATGGATGTAAAGAGTGCATTTCTTAATGGTTTATTGGAAGAAGAAGTGTATGTTGAACAACCTCCAGGATTTGAGCAGAAGACTCTTGGAGATAAAGTATACAAACTCAAGAAAGCTCTATATGGGTTGAAACAGGCACCTAGAGCATGGTATGATACATTGTCACAATTCTTGACTGAGAATGGATTCACAAAAGGCAAAGTGGATAGAACACTCTTCAGAATTCAAGATGGGAAGAGCATAATGCTTGTTCAAATATATGTGGATGACATCATTTTTGGATCCACAAACAAAGAGCTGTGTGATAAATTTTTCAAATCTCATGCAAAGCAAATTTGAAATGAGCATGATGGGAGAGTCGACATTCTTCCTTGGACTTCAAGTGAAAGCAATTTGAAGGATGGAACCTTCATAAGTCGGACAAAATACACCAGAGATTTAATGAAGAAATTTGGTATGGAAGAGAAGTCTTACGTGAAAATACCAATGAATACATCAAAAATGGATATGGATGCGGATGGCAAGCCTGTAGATCAAACAAGATCTGAGCACTTATTGGATCATTGCTCTATCTCACAAAGAAGCGGGCCGGACATCACCTTTGTTGTAGGTGTATATGCAAGATTTCAATCTGCTCCAAAAGAAAGCCACATGATCAGCCCAAGCAAGAGGATCTTGAGATATTTGAAAGGAAGCAAGAAGTTGGCTCATGGTATCCAAAGGAAGGTGGATTCAAGCTAATTGGTTATTCGGACTCGACTATCTTTGGATGTAGAGTTGACAGGAAGAGCACCTCGAGGCACATGTCAAATGCTTGGAAATAGGCTAATTTCTGGTTTAGCAAAAAGCAAAATTCAATAGCCACCTCAACCGGTGACAGAATATAGGCTGCGGGCATTGTTGTGCCCAAGTCCTATGGATGAGACAAAGTGAGAGACTATGAAGTTGAAGAAAAGGAAATTCCAATAATGTGTGATAGCACAAGTGCAATTGCAATCACTCAAAATCCTGTGTTGCACTCAAGAACAAAGTATATCGATGTCAGATATCACTTCATAAGAGACCATGTTGAAAAGAAGGACATCACCTTGGAATATATTTCAAGCGATAAGCGAGTTGGTGACATATTCACAAAACCATTATGTGAGTCAAGATTTGAAGAACTCAAGCATGAGTTAGGGTTAATTGAGCTAAGTTGACACTAAGAAGACTCAAAGAAAAGAGATGAAACATGAAAATAGGAAAAAGAGAAGAATTTGTAATTCAGCTAAGTGAATCACCAGATCGGAAAGTCACCAGATGTCGAATTAGGTGACAAATGAGTCACTAGGAGAGGAGTGAGAAGAAGGATTGAATCGCCTAAGGAGTAAGCCGAGTCATTTATGAGCAAAGTGACAAAAACGCGGTCATTTTTACTAAGCGGGAATGTTTTTAAGAATGACGTCAGCATAATTATGACGTGTACAGGCAAAAGTTGCACACAAGCTTATGATTGGATATAAATGTTCTTTGCATTAAATGCGAGACATTAAATGTAAATCGGCGTGCAAGATCTAAGCCGTTGATTTTGATCAAATTTCAAAACCTCCGCACGCCCTTTCATGAACCATACTTAAACCATTTCGTCCGTTTTCTCTCTCACTTTACCAAAAATCGTTTATCTCTCTCTCGAAAGCAAAAGCAAAATTTTCTCTCAAAACCCTATCAATCCTCAGTTCATTTTTTCAAGTTTCGTTCGGTAAAACATCTCGAAATGGCATCTACTCATGATTTTGTCAAGCTAGGAAAACAAATCCACACCGGGTCTACTGTGGACTTCGATGGTATGGTTAAATAAGGGTCCGACGATACCCTCGTGAAGAAGATTGCTGATAAGCTGGAAAAATCTGGATTAAAACCATTTTTGACGATAAAGTTCCCTATGACCTACGTAGAAGAGGTCGCACAGTTCTATGTGAACGCTAAGGTTCACGATGAGGGCATCAAGTCCTCTGTTCATGGAAAGGAGTTCACCATTACTGCCAAGGATCCGCGTAACATCGCTTATTCTTAGGTGGAAGGAGTGCTTGGGAAATTTATGAAGCTGATGTCGACCTAGCTCTTGCCTTGGAAGGAAGTAGCCAAGTCCGATTGTCTGCGAAAGTAGTCTATCTGACTAATAAGAGGCTACCAAAGAGGACTACCACAAATTCTTTGGACATTGTTGTCAAATGCATAGACATTAAATTTGGCAGCTTTGACCAGTTGTCCAAAGCAAAATTGATCGTGATGGATGCGATCATTGAAGAGAAGAAAGTGAATTGGGTTGAGTTTGTATACAGCAGACTCTGCCAGAATATTGGGAACAAATCCTTCAAGGAGGATGGTACGTTTGGAGGTTCCCTGGGATACGGCCTAGTGATTGGCCGGATGATGGAAGTAAAGGGAGTCCCTCTTCGACATGGAAAGGCGTTCCATGTGAACAAGAAGATGTTTCGATCAAACCTCTCTGGTGCATAGAAGAGAGCCTATGCTAAGAGAGCTGATACGAGTGAGGGGGAATCAGTTGACCCCGATGATACAATCTGTATCTCCCTTCTCAAAGAAGGCTGCTCCCCGCAAATTTTGCCAAAAGATCGCCCAAAGAAGAAAGAAAAAGAAATCGCCGCCCGCCCTGCGTAAGTCACCGCTCCCCGCAGCCGTGTCTCTGCCCCTCGCCGCTTGCCGGGAGAAGGAATCTCAAATACCTTCTCCGTCGTCAAGAAAAGGAGAACTTATAAGCCAAGATGGCTAGCTCATCGAAGAAGACGGCAAAGACGCCCCCGCCCGGGACTCGAAGAAACCTTATCTCAACCAAATCCCTCGGTACAAACAAAGAGAAGAAGAAGAATCTTCAAGCGTTAGAGCTTGAGAAACCTAATTTGAGTCGACCACTCGGTAAAACAGGATCGAGATCTTTGGAGAAGTAGAGTCTCGAAATTATTGATGAAACAACCAAGTCTGTGAAGGCGTCGGTGAGAGGCAAGCGAAACCAGTGCTTTGTTGAACAATTTGAGACACAAGAAGTAGCCGAGAAAGCAAACTACTTTGTTGACAGGGGTTGTATCCCCCCGCAAATGACGCGCGGTGACGGTATGGAGCACGAGCTTGCTACCTTCTCATCCCCGAGAACGAGGGGACAAAGAAGAAGATGATAGAGATGATGATGATGTGATGATCCTATCCCCACCTAATCCGGACATCCAAAATCGTCATGAGAGTGGAGGAAGTGGAAGTTGAGTCGATCCAGGAACAGTTCCAAAGACCACGAGTTTATCGAAGAAGAAGATGAACTGTTGAACTTTCTTGGAGTGACCAATGTGGTCCAAGCTCTTGATGAAGAAAACTGTTTGGATATTCTAAATATCTTTAAAGAGAAGGAGAAAGAAAGATTGGCGGAAGAAGCCGAGGCACGTGAGAAGGCCAACATCTCGCCTCTCTCCCGGCACCACGAACATACACATCCTCACCGACATTCTATCGAAAGTGATGAGGATGCGGACCTGTTCTTTGCCACGGAGAAGAGTTGCAATGTAGCAAGCAATGCAAGAATCGAGAATCCTACATGAGCAAAGAATGATGGAGAGGACCAGGAGAGTCCTCCAAATCACGGTGGAGATAGATCCTATGGGAGGGTGCAAAGATATTGCCACTGTTGTCGCTGCCACCACTTCCCCGGCTCATTCGGAGGAAGGTGTTAAGGAAGCTGGCGATGAAACGGGAGTGTGGGGACCCGATCGAGCAACCCCTAATGAAGGTGTCTTACCACCGCCCCAATTGCATACTCAATGGGAACAAATGAGTCCGTAGACGAGTGACCCCATTCCAAGTCACTCGGTGGTGTGCCGGTGAAGGGAAACTCTCTCTCCACTGCGGCAAGGTCGGAGGATCTCGGTGACTCCACAATGAATCTCGGAGGCGAAGTGGAGAAGGAACGATCACTGAGAATACACAACAAGTTGTCATCAACGAGGCTCGAGATAGTTGAGACTGTCTCGGTGAGGTGCCAACGCTCTGCAGGCCAATGACGCCGCTGGCGATGATGCGTCGAGGCACAAGAAGGAAGCGCCCGGGAGTTAACACTATGGGCGATGAAAGTGCAATCCATGGAGTTGAGACTCAATAGATGCCACCTCGGAAGACCCCAAGACGGTGACATCGAAAGGGATGTCCAAGGCCTCGCTGCAGATTGAGACCGTAGGAGGTAATGAAGGCCAACGGGAGGTTGAGACTTCCTGGGGAGAAACTAAAGCACGAACATTCCTCCCGCTATCATTGATCCATCGAGAAAAGGAGATAAGTGCTCTTCACAATTCCCAGGATAATCGATGTAACCTTTTCGGGATCGGAAGGAGACGATGAAGCCGAGTCATCCCCGTGATCGATCCAAAAGACTCGGTGAGGATGTTCCAACCACGAGTAAGTCCGACCTCAAGACTACTCGCCAAACATTCAACTTTGATGATGAGCCACCCATGGAAATCTCATCATCGTCCGATGACGCTCCCGATAAGGCGAGGACCAGTCAACTCATTTGGAAAAACCATCCGAGACCGACGAAGCTATTGAGGAGTGAGGCTCGGCAAAGTGGGTCGACTTCACAATAGACCACAAACAAACAGAGTCCATGCGGGCTCCCCAAGTGCGGCAGAGTTCGACTCCTGAGGACTTCACGAGCAACAATTATCATTGAGCAGATTCGATTGCCCGTGATGATCCTTTTGTAGAATCATTTCTTTTCTCTGGCGGTACCCGACCTCCCGAAGAATCGGCTAGAGATCGCGAGCGCTTCCACAGACCGACCCTGTTATTCCATCGACACCATTGTTCCGGTGACTATGACTTTGACGCTTTGCTTGCCGCGTCGGTGACACGAGAGGAGACAAGCTGCAGATTCGGGAAGTTTTCAAAGCCTTATTTCTTTGAGGTTGAAAAGATCAGAGGCACCGAGGCCTCATATGAGGTGGATAACGAGACGCCAACCTTACTGCTGATTTTCGTGGCATCATAGTCGAGGATCCGGGGAGTGGTGGCAACAAAGAGCAAACAATGTGTGTGGAACAAGCTCGATATTTCGGACATTGTTCAACAAGTTGTTAGTCTGGCGGGTGAGAATGCCGATGCAAAGACAAAATTGCAAGAGCACATTGAACAAATGCATGAATCTCATACTACGAGAGATAAAGTGCTGCGTGAACATAATAAGAACGAGCTCTAGCGGCGTGGAAGAGAATATGGATCAAAAATTCAGTCTCTCTGGTGAGATGAAGTTGGTAGCGGTGAATCCAACGCCACCCGCTACGAGTTAAAGATACATCTACTGCACACTGATTCGGCAGAACTCGGCTATCGCAGACTAGACTTCTTGGTTGCTAGCTTGTTTCAGGGGTTCTCTCTCCTTTGATGATGCCAAAAAGGGGAAGAGGAATACCTAAAAGCGCCTGAAGGGATCTAAAGTCGAGAAGGAGGAAGCATTTGTGAAGGGAAAGACAATTTGAGAAGTAATAAGTGAGAAGAAAGGGAAGTCTGTTGAGGGGAAGGTTCGAAAGATGTGACCTTGATGATTGCTAAAACCCCTCAACAAAGTCTTGTCACGGTGATATTATCAAAGCAAACTCCCGATGACTCGCCACTCCAACACTCTGTTGTACCTATGGCATTTGAAAAGAGAAAAACGAGTTGAAGCGGGGATGAAGGAAGTGGAAGGAAGGATGGATGCCCGAGTTATGGATATTCTCAAACAACATGGAGGCATTCCACAGCGAGAGACATCTATGCCATTAGGATGTCGGAATCGAGCCAATATCGAGTTGATGAATTCAAGACGCCGCATCTCAGAAGGATACTTCGCAAATATGTCCACGGCTCAAGCCGGGATTTATCTTGGGAAAAGGGTCTCACACTATGTGAAGAAGGCGACAGGCAGAATGAGATTTGCGGAGTCTCTCTTCAGTCACTCTGCTAGTCACTCATCCAGGAAAAAGAAGACCGATCAAGACACGCCTGCAGGAAGAGGAAGAGGAAGAAGCAGAGGTGGAGGAAGAGGTTTGAGACCTAGACCCCGCCCAAAAGTATTGAGTATATAGATCCGGCAAAAAGGAGGGATCTATTGGGCTGGATTTTTGTGAAGTAGCCAACTGCAAGTGGCTAAGAACAATCTTTGAGTATGTGAAGAGAATTGAAGAGGAAAATAAAAGACAAACTCGGCTATGGGAGGAAAGACAAGAAAGGCGAGAAGAGATGAAGTGCCCGAGGAAGGGTGTATGAAAAGAAGAAAGCGCGGTGAAGATGAGAAAAAGAGAAGAAGATCAAAAGATGACAGAGTCAAGAAGATGAAAGAAGGAGGAAGAAAGGAGATGAAATACTGTTATCCACCCCTTCGTGTATTTTTTGTGTAAATACATTTTTATGTAAGTCTTACGTACATTGAATAAAATTGTACAATTTCTATACTTGTGAAGATGTAGAACAACATGGTTACTTTAAGGTCCATTTAACCTCTGATACATTTTCTTTTGATTCAAGCTCTGATACACTTTGTAAATGTGACTATGTAAAGAACAAGAATGTTATGATCAATAAAGGATCGATTCTAATCATACATTCTGTGATTCTACATTTGCCTGTATGTATCTTTGCCGTTTAATTATTGATGTATGTTTTAAGTTTTGGCATCATCAAAAAGGGGGAAATTGTTGCGAAATTACTTTGTAGATTTTGATGAATGCCATGTAAAACTTAGAATAGGAAGTTGGCACCCCATTTTTGTTGTAAATTGCATTGTAATAGATAGGGGTGGTCGGTGAGTTAAGTCGGCTATGCCCGAACATGCAAGAAGACAACCGGAGACTAGAAGGAAGACTACTTGTGAGGCATTTGAGTATGGCAAAGAAGAGAAGATAGGAACTCGATTGAAGGTGCGGTGAGATGCGTTGAGTGGAGTATCGATCAAGTCAACTCAAGATAGCCAAGTCTCAAGTTGAAGTGACGGAAGAGTCATCCAATGATTGGAAGTCGACTCAAGTCACCTGGGGGAAGTCAAGGAAATGCGGTCAAGTCGAGATAATTGAAAGAGATCCATTGCACGTAAATCAAGAGAATTACTTAAACAAGTAATACTCCCATCTTTTTTGAAGTGCTCGTTCCGAAGCGTGCAAAAGGAATAAACCAATGGGAAGCATCGCACTGTGTCGAACACGAAAAGTCGAAGAATCATTCATACGAGGAAATGGCAATTCCAAGGACTGCAACAAGACAAGCCAACGACCACATGTGACTTTCAAAAATAAGTCTATTCAACGGGCAGATTTTTGAAAGATCACTATAAAAAAGCCGAGGAATCACTGCGAGAGAAGGTTACAGACCAAAAAACATTCAAGCAAATATTTGAATGTAACCAAAAATATTCTCATGTCATTCAAGATTAATCCTCAAGCCTATATTACGAAGGAAATCAATCCAACACTCACTGTGAAGGAAAGACAACTTCTATCGGTTGAAGAGGAACCATTTGAAGAATCAAGGGTCTACATTCCACGAAGGATTGTAGAAAGGTTCAAGGTCGAACCAAGCTTAAGCTATTTGGAGGGCTTCGTTATCAAATCCAAGGAACTTAAGCAAGTGGGTCAGTAGTAGCAAAGCGTACGCCTGTGAAGAAGAAGCCGAGTCGTCACGAGAAGCAATTTGTGTGACCAAGGCATCTCGATCGAGTCCCAAAGGATCAAGTCACCGTTGTGTGATCAAGACTTGTATCCGGGTCATTAACCACTCGTATATTGATCAATACTTAGTGGATTCCTCCGGGAGTTGGAGAAGAGAGGAGTAGAAGAATTACCCCATCTTCGAACCTCTATAAAAACTTATTGTGTCATTTACATTTCAAAGACTTTAATTTCGCATCTTATTTTTATATCGATGAAAAATTTGCTATCCAATTGATAATCAATCGAAAGTGCTAAAACCAAGTATTAAAACAAACTTAACCAAATTCAAGGGTGTTAAGTCTTCCAATGAAAACAAATCACGGTAGGAGTTAAATCTTTAGTCAAAACAAGTGAGTTATTCTATCACGATTGATCAAATTTGAGTGACTAACTCGTTGATTAACTAACTTAGCTGTCCATCAAGGACACATCGTGAAGTATTAACTCAATATCCGAAAGGACTAATTTGAAAAAGTTGGTAAGGTTTATTCAACCCTCCCTTCTAAACCTTACACTCACACCCCTTAGGACCTACAATATATAAAAACATCTTATCAATGGCGAGTCTTAAGTGAGATTGACGTGGTACTAGTGACATGTTCAATCCCTGTGAAACGTTCATTTATATGACCACTTTTGTCTACATAACATAAAACAATTGACATTTGCTCCTTTGTCGATACATCACAAGATTCATGAACTAGAATGGAAAATAATGAACCACTAAGATCTTTGATGATGACATTTATTGTTTCAGCAACACAAGAACTAACCAAATCCTTCTGAATGTCAGGTCATGTTAACTTGTTGTTTTTAGGAGCAATTTCCAATGTCACATCTTTAATAACATCATTATGATCACCCAGCGTGAACTCTTTGATTCATCTTGACCCCGAAAATCTAATCCTTATTGCAACAAAAGTTGAGTACAATCTAGCGATGCATACAAACGAGTTCGATAATCATCATTTGCATGTTTTGATTGCTTATGAAAAATTGTTTGAATATGTTGATCTTGGTTCATTAATGCTTCAAACTTCATTCGAGCTTGATTGTGCTCACTATCATAATGCCCAATGTGAGCTGTAAGTCTCTCTTAATTTTTCTAATAAGTGAATCCCTTGCTAACAAATGCATCGCCTCCTGATTATTTTTCTTTATTTATTTTGAACAAATAACAAGAGAGACAATAAGTAGCATCTTTTGATATACTATACTCCAACCAATCACCAAATTTAGAAAATCATAAATAGTCGAATCTTATGTATGTGCTTACTCAAAATTTACGTCTTGGGAACGCATGATCTGTAGGTTGGCAAAGACCTTTTTGCAAATATACTCTTCAAACTTATCTCTAATTTTAGGGCTATAGTTTGCAATGGAATCCTAAGTCCAGGATCATAGGGAAGTTGTGCAGCATCGAATTCTGCAAGCATATTTGAACTTTTCTCAATCGTGTTTGAACCATCCTCAACTCTATTTGTAGTCTCTGGTGCACTGTTTATGCTTTTCGAAATTCTATTTGTGCTTTCTACAGTTATATTTTCTTCAAGAGTTCTTTTTCTAAAATATCTCTCCATATTCTACAAAATCCAACAAGAAATATAAATTAAACATAATTCTAAGGATATGGTTATCCACTAAATCAAATTGAAATTATCCCAAACCAAACACTTTTGGTTCTATGTTCTGTGATGCAGTAAATTGTTAGTTCAGAACATGACAGTTTATTCTCCACACATAAATATGCATTTTGTAATTAATTGCTTGTGAAATGAATAAATTTCAAGTGTATTCTACATATACTTGCTATTCTAACATTTTGTCTAATTTCTTTGCTGCCAATCTTAGATTTATTTGATAATCAATTTGCTGATTTTCGTTCTCGAGGGTTTTAACATATTTGCCTGCACAATCACAAATTTTGCCAATTGGATACCAAGAAGTTAACCATCCACTAAATTACAATCACCAATTTAACAATTTAACAGTTAACTAATTGAAGTGATCTAAATTAAAAAAATTAGGGCGTTACAAATTAAAAGTAAAAAATGAAAGTTTACCACATACAAAGTCTTCAATTCTTCCGTCAAGCTTCCGGTTCTGGGCAGCAAGCAAGAAAAATGAGTGACCGAGAGAGAAAGCTCTTGGACATGAAGATTTTCAATGAACCGGCAAAGAGAGATGAAGAATGAATACCCCCAAAATCAGAATATTCCATCCACTGGTGACTGGCCGCTGCCTCTCGTTTATTAGGCTGCCAAATTTTAAATTCTTTTTTTAATATGGGCTGGACCAATTTTGAGTGTGGTCCAACCGAAAACTTAACAGGGCCAATTTAAATCTTTTTTGGGCTAAAAAATTAATTTTAGTGTGGCCCAAAATTCCAGTGCGGTCAATCAACCAGACTGGGCCTTACTAAGATACGCCCCTGGGTAGAACGAATTACTCCTTAATATTGCTCATTCATATTTTAATAGACTCCAAGACTGCTTTATTATATTGCGAGCCTTTGCATGCCTTAGGTTGAAATGTTCCCTATGATTTTGTGGTGCAACACATCCCGAAGATGATTCGTCTAGATGATATCTGTTGTGATTCCTTGTAATCTAATGATTTCTGTTCTTGTATAATAGATAAATTGTAATATATTTGTATTTTTTTAGAGTTAATATGTAACCAGAAGAATAGAAAATGGCGGAAGGAAGAAGAAGAGAATTTTAGGGAGAATAATTTGGGACAATTTTCTGATACCATTTCATTCTGTTCACATGGTTAAATACCCTTTACAATTTGGGACCACTTAATTCAAAAGTAATTATAACGGAAATCATAAAATGACAGGAAACATAACAAACAACATATTTTCTGAATTCAACATCTTTCTCATTTTCAATATTAAATATATTCTCCTCTTCAACGGCCATGATCTGCCCACTTTTCAAACATCCAACTCCTTCCAGCTGTTCCACTTCCAACATATTCTTCATCTTCTTATCTCCTTCATCTTCTTCATCTGCCCTAATTCCCATCGATCCAACCTGTTCCTCTTTCATTTCCACCATGTTCATGACAATACCCCCATCGCCACTTGATCCTTGTCCCCAAGGATCGAATGTAGGAAATTTCTTCCGAATATATTTCTCATCCTCCCAAGTCGTCTTGCCCCAAAACTTATGATTCCATTTGATTAAAATCTGCTGAACATCTTCTTATCCTCGCCGCACGACCCTCTTATCAAGTACTTCCAGTGGTTCGATCTTAAAGACCCCATCAGATGTGGTAACAGGCAACTCTCGTGAAGGTATGTATTTCTCTTTAATTTTCTTCTTCAATAAAGATACGTGAAAAACTGGGTGGATACGCGAACCATCTGGTAGATCCAATTTATATGCAACCTGATCAATCTTTTCTACCACTGTGTAAGGGCCAAAATATCAGGGTGAGAGCTTGAGATTCTTCCTAAGCTGGACTGAATTCTGCTTAAAAGGCTGGAGTTTAAGGTAAACATGATCCCCAACTTCGAATTTTCTTTCGCATCTTGACTTATCTGCATAGAATTTCATACGATTTTGAGCTTGTTGCAAATTCTCCTTAAGATCTTGTATCATCTGCTTCCTCTCTTGCACCAAATCCTTCACTTCCCCATTAAACACATCAACATAAGGCCCCATAGACAGGAGCGGGGGTGGGTAGCCATACAAAGCCTGGAAAGGAGTCATCTTTAAACTAGTATGGTAGTTAGTATTATACCAATACTCAACCAATGATAACCACTTAAGCCACTACTTCGGAGCTTGGTGAGTTACACACCTTAGATAATTTTCCAAACATTGGTTCAATCTCTCAGTTTGTCCATCAGACTGAGGATGATAAGCTGATGACATATTAAGCTGAACACCCATCAGTTTAAAAAGTTCTCTCCAAAAAGAACTAGTAAAAATCACATCTCTGTCTGTAACCATGCTAAGTGGCAGCCCATGTAATTTATAGATATTATCCAAAAACAACTTAGCAATAGATTGAGCTGTATAAGGATGTGATAATGCCAAGAAATGCCCATACTTGGTGAATCTATCCACCACCACCAATATGACATTTTTTCCCCCAGAATTTGGTAAACCTTCCACAAAATCCATAGATAAATGAGTCCAAGCTTGCTCTGGTATTGGTAATGGCTGAAGTAAACCAGGGTAAGCACTATGGTCTGGCTTGTTCATCTTGCAAGTGTCACAAGCCTGAACCATAACTATCACATCATTCTTCATGTTAGGCCAATAAAAGACACCCTTAAGTCTCATATAAGTACCCAACACTCCTGAATGCCCCCCATAGGCTGAGTAATGCATAGCTGCTAATATCATTCTTCTCAATTCCACCTCATTTCCCACTGCCAATCTCCCTTTGTACCTTATCAGCCCATCTGTTAATTCAAAATCTGGATAAGCATTGATATCCAAACTTTTAGCTGCTATGATTTTTGTAAAGAATGGATCCTTCTTATAACTCAAAACCACTGTCTGAACCCAAGTTGGAGTTACAGTGGTAATAGCCCTGCAAGTAACCTCCTTTTCCCCACATCTGGATAGGGCATCAGCTGCCCTATTGTCAGTACCTTTCTTGTATTGGATCTCATAATTGAGTCCCAATAATTTTGTCACCCACCTCTGTTGAATAGGAGTCATAACCTTCTGATCTAATAAATACTTTAGAGCCTGCTGATCAGTTCTTATAATAAACCTATGCCCCTGTAAATAATGCCTCCATCTTTGTATTGCCATTAAAACAGCCAAAAACTCCCTCTCATATATAGATAAAGACTGATTCCTTGGGCACAATGTTTTGCTCATGAAAGCAATGGGCCTCCCCTGTTGCATTAGTACTACCCCAACTCCAAATCCACTAGCATCTGTCTCCAATATAAATGGCTGTGAAAAATCTGGCAAAGCCAAGACTGGGGCTATAGTCATTGCTTTCTTTAATGCTTGAAAAGCCTCCTCAGCTTCCTTGGTCCAAATAAACTTGTCTTTTCTTAACAAGTTTGTGAGAGGTTTACTAATCAACCCATAACCCTTTACAAACTTCCTATAATAACCTGTGAGCCCCAAGAAGCCCCTCAACTGTTTCAAGGTGATAGGAGTTGGCCAATTCAACATGCATTCAATCTTCAATGGATCTGTTGCAACCCCCTCATGTGAAATAATATGCCCTAAATATTCAATTCTGTCTTGCCCAAATTGACACTTTCTTTTCTTGGCATAAAGAGAATTATCCCTTAATAACTGCAGAACTCTCTCCAAATGTTCCATATGAGCTTCCTAGGTAGCACTGTATACTAAAATGTCATCAAAAAACACCAATGTAAACTTCCTTAAACATTCACTGAAAACATGGTTCATCAATGATTGAAAAGTAGCTGGAGCATTACACAATCCAAATGGCATGACTAGAAACTCATAATGACCATTATGTGTATTGAATGCAGTCAAAAACCTATGCTCTGGCTTCATTAATATCTGAAAGTAACCTGGCCTAAGGTCAATCTTTGAAAAATACCTGGCACCATCCAATTCATCCAAAAGCTCCTCAATCACTGGGATGGGGTAATCATGATTTATAGTTAAACCATTCAAGTACTTGTAATCCACACACATCCTCCAAGTGGAGTCCTTTTTCTTCACTAGCAATACTGGTGAAGCAAAAGGGCTCTGACTATGTTGGATCATTCCTGCCTCCAATAGGTCCTTCACAATCCTCTCAATCTCATCATTGTGGTCATGTGAGGCCCTGTAAAGATATTGATGTCTTGGTACACTACCAGGTTTGAGGATAATTTGATGTTCAACTCCTCTACTTGGTGGTAAACCCTTGGGTTCTTCAAACACATCCTCAAACTTACTCAATAGGCTCAGTAATTCTGTAGAGTACTCTTGGCCTGTTGGTTGTGTTGTCAGTACATACAACTGCTCAATTTGATCACCCCCTTCTTCATGTATCATTTTATATAATGAGTTTCCAGATATCATTTTGCAGTCACTTGCAGAAGTGAGTGCCTGAATTTTTACTCTCCTTCCCATGAATGTGACAGTAAATGTCATGTTATCATAGTCCAACTCAATAGGGGTGCAAGACTTTAACCAATCTCCTCCAAGTATCATGTCACACCCTTCAGTTTGTAGCACCCTAAGGGAATATGAGAATGTATACCCCTTCATCTCCCAAGAAAAATCTGTTGCTCTATAGGTGCTGACCAACCTTTTCCCATTTGCAACCTTGACTAATATAGGTTTAGCTGTTTCCAGAAGACACCCCAGTTTCTTAGTTGTTTCTTCTCTGATAAAACTTAATGTGCTGCCTGAATCAATCAGAATATGCAATCTATGCCCCTCACAAGTTCCAAATAACCTCATAGTAGTTATACCATCTTCCCCAGCAATAGCATTCAGGGTCATTTGAATTTCATCCATTTGTTCTGTCAAATCCATCTGATTACTTTCATCCTGTAGTTCAACATTCAAGTAAGTCAATTCTTCCTCTTCAGTCATGATCATATAATTGATTCTATTCTTACATCTATGCCCATAAATGAACTTCTCATCACAATTGTAGCAAAGTCCCTTTTCCCTCCTAGCTGACATCTCAGCTGCAGTCAATAACTTCACAGGTGGTTTAGGTGGCATATTAACATTAGGTTTCTGACCCTGAAATGGCACTGGTTCAGGTTTCTTAGGGAAAGAAACAGGGTATGACCTATTATTAGCTCCCCTGACCCCTCCTTGTAATTGCTTCTAAGGTGAGCAATTGCTTCCTACCCAATTCCACATGTCTGTTGCAAGGAGGTGGGTTCAAACATATTCACAAAAGCTTGCTTTTCTTCACTGAGGCCACTTATGAAACTGGCAATGAAGTACTCTTCAGAGAAATCCTTGTTATTGAGAATCAACATACATGCTCTCAACTCCTCAAATCTTTCTACATAATCTTCATAAGAACCACTGTGTTTGAGTTTATTAAACTCAGCAATAATTTTAGCCTCCTTCAGCTCCTCAAATCTAGCAGAAATGACCTCTAAGAGTTGGTTCCAGGTCAATTCTACTTGCCTTCCACTGAAACTCTGAAACCATTGAGTTGTCTTTCCCTCAAAATGCATGGATGTTAGCACCACCTTTTGATGATCAGGGATATTAGGTATCAGCTTAAAATACCCATCGCATTCCAAAATCCAAGCCCTAGGATTGGATCCATCAAACCTAGGAAATCAAGCTTAGGCAAGGGGATGATAACTTGCATGCCCTGGTACTCCCCAGCTGTTCTATTTCTTGATGTTTGTGGAAACCTTGTATAATTTCCCTCACTATCTCCAGTTGTGTATGGTTCTCCCAATATTGATTCCTCATCCCCTGCCCCTTTTCATTTGCTCATATTTAATAGTTGTAATTGAATCGAAGCTAAAGTATTTGTTAAATGTTTGTACTTGCCATTCAACCCCATGAGTTGATCTTGCATATCAGTGTTCATGCCAGAAATTTGCTCCTGTAGTTTAATTTATGTGGCCTCTCTCTTCATTGATTCAGTTTGAAGGATTTGATCAAGCCTTTTTTGTGCTTCCTGCAGGTCTTTCAGTCGTGTGCCCTCAGCCATGTCCAAGGAAGGCTTGGCTCTGAATACCAAATGTTGTGATTCCTTGTAATCTAATGATTTCTGTTCTTGTATAATGGATAAATTGTAATATATTTGTATTTTTTAGAGTTAATATTAATATGTAACCAGAAGAATAGAAAATGGCGGAAGGAAGAAGAAGAGAATTTTAGGGAGAATAATTTGTGACAATTTTCTGATACCATTTCATTCTGTTCACAGGGTTAAATACCCTTTACAATTTGGGACCACTTAATTCAAAAGTAATTATAACGGAAATCATAAAATGACAGGAAACATAACAAACAACATCTTTTCTGAATTCAACATCTTTCTCATTTTATCTCTGCGCTACACGTGTCCTCTTCAATATTAAATATCTTCTCCTCTTCAACGACCATAATCTGTCCACTTGTCAAACATCCAACTCCTTCCAGCTGTTCCACTTCCAACATATTCTTCATCTTCTTGTCTCCTTCATCTTCTTCATCTACCCTAATTCCCATCGATCCAACATGTTCCTCTTTCATTTCCATCATGTTCATGACAATATCTAACACCTCGATATAGAGCTAGGAATTCTAGGCCATTTGTATATCCATAATAACACAAGTAATAATGTGACAACCCACTTCCGGATAACTATGTAATTATCGATATTTTTAATTACATGACTGTAATCTATTTTGATTTTTTATTTGTGAGACTTACTTATTTTTTTATTATCACTTTACTAATTTAATGATTAATTATTGAATAAGATTAGTAAGTCTATACTAAATTTAGTTTTCTGTTAAGTTGGATAAATTGTGAGAATAGATCAAGTTCCAAAATGAATACACTAGTACTATTAGTATTTGAGTATTGTAACAATTATAGTTTAGTCAGTTTAAGTCATTAAACTGAGATTGAGATCAATTATTAGGGGTTAGATTTAATTAGTGAGTTTAACCAGCAATTTCATGGATTAAGTTGGAATTCAATGATTTTTAGTAATAAATTATAAAAGAAAAAAAAATCTTATATAATTATGGAGAATATACATTACTCATCCAAGCCCATTATTTCCAATCACCACATTGTTTTTAAAGAATTAAAACACAAGCCCATGACCCAAAGGCCACGTGTATATGAGATTTCACAATTGACACTGTTACACTTCCATTCCGACAAACCAAAGTGCTTCCTTATCTCTTCTTTTCTTGATGATGGACCACGATCGAGAGCAGTATTGTAATGACCCAATTTTATAAAATTAAAGTATTATAAACTATTATTAAGAAAACACGAATTTATAAATTAAAGTGATGCCAATAATTATCAAAACGTTGATTTAGAAATTTTAATTCTTAAGAAAAAAAAATAAGATAATAATAATAATAATAATTATTATTATTATTATTATTATTATAATTCTTCCAAATTAAATATCCAAAATTTATTCCAAGCACAACCGGAAAAAAATAATTAAAAACATAATTCCAAAATTTAGTCCGATCATAATTATTTAAAATATAAATATATCACGATTTATTCCACCATCCACAATATCATATCTTCAGCCGAATTCCTCAACCTAAAAGTCATGATAATAATAGGGGTGAGCTTCATCTCGCTCAGTAGGGACATATCTATCAATATTTAATATAACATGAAAAGCATTCACATAATTACAACAGTAAATTCATTAATTTTCTCTTTTTCCTCTGACTAGCCAGTTCCTGCATATAGCATTGCGGGTTCACCCCGAAGATACGTTTGATCTCGGACCCTTTTCATGGCCCCTACCTTATATGAATTTATTTCCTCTTGACAGATATTGCAATCAATGAAGTATAATCTTGGAACATTAAATAAAGACAAATAATATAGAAATCTCTACCTTAATAATCGCAGATATTCGATGTAGGAAAATAAACAATAAAAGTCCTAGTCCTCGACCCCTTCGTTTTCTTATAATTATATGAAATTATATAATTAATATGTGATTTTAATAAATCGTACTAATTAATGAAATAATTTGTAAAAATAAATATTGAAGAAGCTTGTGATTTGGGAATTATATATATATACATATACATAGAAAACTTGAATAATAAGTAGAAAAAATATCATACTTTATAATGATATGAAATTTGGTGTAGAATTTGAGTATGAAATTATACATATTTATAGTAATTAATATTAACCCCTAATTACTCTAAAATAACCCCTAAACTCACCCCCTAAACTAACCCCTAACATAACCTCTATACTAACCTTTAATTTAAATATTAATTAAATATATGGGTTATCACATTCTACTCTCCTTAAATATAATTTCGCCCTCGAAATTCGATATCTTACCTAGAATTGGAAAAAAAAACTTGGGTACTTGGACACAAATCTCTTCTTCACGCTTCCAAGTAGCTTCCTTTCTGCCAAAACTTCTCCACTGTACTTTGATCAGAGCAATATCTTTATTTCTCAAATGGTGAATCTTGCGTTCCAAAATAGCCTCTGGTGCTTCCTCGTAAGTTAAGTTATTGTTGATTGTTAGATCCTTATAATTCATGATGTAACTTGGATCGTGAACGTACTTTCTTAGCATAAAGACATGAAAAATATTGTGCACACTTGATAGACTCAGTGGTAATGCTAGCTGATAAGCTAAATCTCCAACTCGTGTAAGGATTTCAAATGGTTCGATATATCTCGGTTTCAACTTTTCTTTTTCTCCAAATCGAATAACACCTTTAATAGGAGCTACTTTCAGAAATACTTTTTCTCTTTCATCAAACTGTATATGTTTTCTCCGT
This sequence comes from Rehmannia glutinosa, assembly GCA_016081115.2. Taxonomy (NCBI): domain Eukaryota; kingdom Viridiplantae; phylum Streptophyta; class Magnoliopsida; order Lamiales; family Orobanchaceae; genus Rehmannia; species Rehmannia glutinosa. Next base: position 179,903 of record JABTTQ020003230.1, read on the forward strand.
CTATCAGCATATGACTTTTGTCTATCTTGAGCCATCTTGATTCGATCTTGTATCATAGTTATCTTCTCAACAGTTTGCCGAATTAATTCAGGCCCCAAAATTTTTCTTTCACTAACTTCGCTCCAATATAATGGTGATCTACATTGTCTTTCGTACAACGTCTCGTATGGAGCCATCCCAATAGTCGTTTGGTAACTGTTGTTATAAGTGAATTCTACCAAGGGTAATAATGTTTCCCAATTACTTCCTAAGTCGAGCACACATGCTCTCAACATATCTTCCAATATTTGTATAGTCCTTTCAGATTGTCCATCTGTTTGCGGGTGATAAGCCGTACTAAAGTTTAGCTTTGTTCCCAAAGCAACTTTTCCAAAGCTTAGAAGTAAAACGCGTATCTCTCCGTCTCCAAAACAATCGACACAGAACTCCATGAAGTCTCACTATCTCCTCAATATAAATTTATGCATATCGCTCCATCTCGAACGTCATCTTAACGGGTAAGAAATGAGTGACTTTGTTAACTGATCTATTACAACCCAAACATCCTTATTTCCCTTGACTGATGGTGGAAGCTCTACCACAAAATTCATAGTTATGTGCTTCCATTTCCATTCTGGAATATCAATTGGTTTGAGTAAACCAGATGGTCTTTGGTGTTCGGCTTTAACTTGCTGACAAGTCAAATATTTTTCCACAAAAGTTTCAATATCTCTTTTCATACTTAGCCACCAAAATAACTCTCTTATCAACTGCTCTTGCTCCGTGAGCAAACAAGTCACTCACCCTTGGTCTCACAGTTTAAATCGTAGTTAGGGTAATTACTTTATGTTCAATACAACCAAACTCTTAAATAAGGAAACCTTACATGCTCAAAATGTAATTTACAGAAATCCTAAGTTCAAATCTCATTAGGGAAAATCTATCTCAAATCCAAATTTATTTCTGTATTCAATACATTGATCCTTAGTAGGAGAACTTTTCATCAAATAACTAACCTTATTGGTTGTCAACTCACAACCACAATAATCAAATCTTATTGAGAAAACCTTATATTTCAATATGCCCAAATACTCAAACTGTAATTAGGAAAAACCATTCACTCAAATACACGGGATAACCCTATATTCAAATAACTCAAATCCTTTAGGGGAAAATCTTACATTCAATGACTCAAATCTTATAGGGCAAAATCTTGTGTTCAATATCTCATACCTCATAGCAAAAATGGTATATTAAATAACTCAAACCTTATAGAGTAGACCATATACTCAAACATTAATCAAGAAAAACATTATAATCACTAGTTCAGCTATAACTGGGTAAACCTTATCACCTTCATTTGAGAATAAGCATATAACACAGTAATCGACCAACTCAACAATAACAATCTAATTTACAGAAACACATAAATCATTATAAGCTTTTGGCGACAAGCTTATATCACTTGTCTGTTTAACTTGGATTGTAGTAAAGTCCTTTCTGGGCCTCCATCAAAACAAACCTAGACTCGAACCCTGTATCATAGGGTTAGTAAAAACTTAATCAAATTCATTGTACAACTAAAATCAAGAGATTATCCTTTTACACCTATCAACTTAATAGTTCCCATATGTTTCTCATAATCCAAATCAAGACGTGTAATCCTAAAGAAAAAAACAAAATCTTATTAATAATAATAATTCTCGAATAACCGGGGTTCATGCTTAAAAAAATAAAAGTCAACAACCAAAAGTCAACTAACAATAATGATTAGAAAACTAACGTAAAGCTAATGATGATTAGCCAATCATCTCTAACTATAGATAATATGTCTCACTCCTCATCTCTATCAATGATAATGAGTTTATTAATCAATCCATAAAGTTTACAAGACACTAAGTCTTCTAAAACTTCGAATCTTTCTCAAGTTTCGCTTCTTGGGTTTTTTTTTCTTCTCCCTCAAGTATCATCAAAATATTGGCATGAGCACCAGCACGGTAGCACCATCACCTCAAAGTTGTTGGTAACTTCTATAAACCTCAATAGCACACTCTCGTTAGCATAAGGTCTCGCTAATCATCTTCATAATAATCCAAATCAAATAAGTATTGTTCATCTAGGTTCATGTAATTAAGCCCATACGATTTTATCATAAAATTTCTTTAATATAAAATATCGTAATAGATGTACTTATCATAAATTTTCTTTAATACAATAGTGCTTTTATTTTAAAAAGAATGATGACAAGAATTGATAAATGTACTTCTAAAACATGATAACATAAAATGATACTTCATAAATAAATGGAATAACATGGCATAATAAATTGCATACCTTGAGAAACCGGGCGAGATATGATGAAGGTGGATGTTACTAGACTATTTTCTTTCAAAATTTGAAAAGAAACCTTTGTTTTTCCAAGTTTACGTAACCGTAGACCGCTTCTCGATACCACTGAATAACGACCAATTTTATGAAATTAAAGTATTATAAACTATTATTAAGAAAACACGAATTTATAAATTAAAGTGATGCCAATAATTATCAAAACGTTGATTTAGAATTTTTAATTCTTAAGAAAAAAATATAAACGATAATAATAATAATAATAATAATAATAATAATTATTATTATTATTATTATTATTATAATTCTTCCAAATTAAATATCCAAAATTTATTCCAAGCACAATCGGAAAAAAATAATTAAAAACATAATTCTAAAATTTAGTCCGATCATAATTATTTAAAATATAAATATATCATAATTTATTCCACCATCCACAACATCATATCTTCAAATAGGATTCCTCAACCTCGAAAGTCATGATAATAATAGGGGTGAGCTTCATCTCATTTCAAGAGGGACATATCTATCAATATTTAATATAACATGAAAAGCATTCACATAATTACAACAGTAAATTCATTAATTTTCTCTTTTTCCTCTGACTAGTCAGTTCCTGCATATAGCATTGCGGGTTCACCCTGAAAATACGTTTGATTTCGGACCCTTTTCATGACCCCTAGCTTATATGAATTTATTTCCTCTTGACATATATTGCAATCAATGAAATATAATCATGGAACATTAAATAAAGACAAATAATATAGAAATCCCTACCTTAATAATCCCAGATATTCGATGTAGAAAAATGAACAATAAAAGTCCTAGTCCTCGACCTCTTCGTTTTCTTATAATTATATGAAATTATATAATTAATATGTGATTTTAATAAATCGTACTAATTAATGAAATAATTTGTAAAAATAAATATTGAAGAAGCTTGTGAATTGGGAATTATATATATATATATATACATATACATAGAAAACTTGAATAATAAGTATAAAAAATATCATACTTTATAATTATATGGATTTGGTGTAGAATTTGAGTATGAAATTATACATATTTATAGTAATTAATATTAACCCCTAATTACTCTAAACTCACCCCCTAAACTAACCTCTAACATAACCTCTATACTAATCTCTAATTTAAATATTAATTAAATATATGGGTTATCACAAGTATCAAGTAGGGTGAGTTTTCTTTTGGGTTTTCTTGCTAGATACTTTCATTGCACACATATTTCTACTTCAACACAACACCTTATTCATTTCACCGCTTCAAAACAAAATTAATTAAGCAACAAATATTCTTTTTCTATCTTAGACTCGGTAGAAAGCTCCTGGAGAAAAAAAATAGGGCAGCCAATTTTCTGTAATTTATCTACTCTTTCAAGAAACACCGCCTTATGTTTATCTCCTATTATCATTATTTTACATGAACAAAATAATAGAGTCAATTAGGGGTGAATTTCGCTTGGGACCGTGAGTTTGTAGGCCAACTTGGAAACGAATTTTTTTTGGTTTGATTCTTCATATTCTACTAGCCCGTGACTTAAGGAGTTTGAAAGTGTAAGTTTTCAAATGCATTTAAGTGATATGATTGATTCTTGAGTTAATGGTAGAAAATTCTTTGTAGGTGGCTTGGGAAGTTTTCTATTGAAGAATTAGTTGTCTGGCATAGCTTTTAATTGAAGGTGGGTAAAATAATTATTTTTCTAAAGAAAATTAGGTTTGCTTTTAATTTCATAAATTTCACGATATTAGCTATTTCATAAATTTCACGATTTTAAACTATTTTATGATTTCACGGTTTACACCATTTTTAAGACAATTTAGATGTTAAAGAAAACATAAATTGATCATGCATAGTTTGAATTTACATTTTCATTTGCATTATAACTCTTGTAACTATTTTATTTGGTCTTTGGAAAACAAAATATCATTTTGACAAAATATTGAATGTTTGAGTCTATTGTGGTGTGGGTATGTTAGACAACGGATCGAACATGTCGCCTGTAGTCCCGGTTTGACTACCCATTTGCCTATTCCCATTTTCTGGTCAGACCGGAGACGGCATCAGAATTTGGGTCGTAGAATGGTATATTCCGGAATATGACGATCTATGGGCAAAAGCCCACATCTGAAGAGACGTCGAGCCAATTGGGAGGGATAAGATGATTGGGCTTTGGCTAAATACTGTTTCGGAGTTATAGAGAGAACGAATTAGTTTTGTGTCTGATCAACACCGACCCCACGTTTACTATTCCGGGACTGATTGACTAACTGCCTAGTTTGAAACGACATATCTACTGACTGTTTTTAAAATTAAAATATCTCATGTCTATTTTAAAGACTGGAAAATTTTCTATTGTGCTTGATTGATTGTTGCACTGGTGTGTGTTGCATCATTGCTATCATTAAAAATTGACTGATTGTTATTTAATTGCAAAATGTTCTTTATTATCGTGGTAAATGAATCTTTTGTATGTCATTATCATACATACATGAATATCTTTTGGCACACTATGTATTTTGCTCACACATAACGGAAATATTTTAGTTTCCACATACTGCATTCCCCTACCCAACCTACTGAGCTCGTTTAGCTCACCCCACAATTTTTATAAAAAAATTTCAGAGTCCGAGTATTTTGAGATCGATGAGACCGACACGAGACTCTACGGGACCAGGATTGACTCAACCTACCAGTCACATTATGAGGACATATTTTTCATCGTTGAAATAATGTAACTATTTTATTTTGTAATAGTTAGGTGACTTGCAACTCTATCTTAATCATATATTATAGATTTGTGGACTTTCGCGGTATTTATGGTATTAGTTGCTTGTGTTTTGGATAACATCCATTGTTGAGCTTAAGTTAATAATATATGGAGTTCTAATTGGGTGTTTTTTAATTACAAAATTGGGGCGTGACAAATAATTACCTGAAAAATTAATGGTTCGTAAGGTTTAGAAGTGATTGTAATAATTGTTAAGTTGGCTTAACTTTCACTTACTTTAAATATAAATACATGGAAAAAGATGTTTTACCGGTAGGTACTCTCAATCCATTTGGTCGAGTAACAACATCATGTAATATCCGACTATTAGTGGCAGAACCCTCCCCAACAACTCAGAACAAATGTGTATTGCATGGATGGATCACAAACACCTAGCACATTAACAGAAATATCTCATTTTTGATTTCTATATCGCGGCTTTGCACCTAATGGGACTCGAACATCAATGTATGTTCCGTCTAAAGTTCCTAGACTACTCTATAAAAGGGAAAAATGGGAAATATAGATAGTATTTATTGTGAAATTGTAAGTAAGTTGAATTTTTAAATTAAAATTGAGTTTTAAAAATGGAATATTATTACCTTAAACCATTTCCATGTATCATTTGTGCAAGTTTCATCCACTAGTTTCAGATCAACCAATAAAATAGTGTGGAGCCTAAGAACAGCTTGAAGAACAATATTGAAGTGTCTACTAATAGTGTAGCTGGATCTCTTGAAGTCAAATTTAACAACACGATTTTTCTTATAATGTGCCAAAACAGTTAGGAATATTGAAACTTATTCAGTTGTTTGAATATTTTTAGTTCGGATAAGGCCACTAATATTCTCCAACAAGTAATATAATCTACCAAAGGCATTTCTATCCATGCGTAGCTGTTCAATACAAGTCTCGTTACTTATATTGACTAGATCATGCATATGATTAATTTGGTCTGGTAGTCGGTCAACAAGTCTGTAAGCTCGTCTAGCAAAATTGTTTCCAAGATGACGATGACGACGTCTACCCATATACAATGTTTGATAAACAGCGACGAACATGAAGAAAAATATAATTAGTGTAATAATCTCTTCTATGATCAGGATGACGATTATTTGGTTCGAGGACATCTATTAATTTAAAAATGATACAAATAGATTAGATTAACTAACTTTTTTTGTGTAGAATTGCTAAGGATTAAATCATTGCATATTAATTATCTAGGATTCTATTAGAGAAACCATGCCAACAAATATGCAGTTAGTATTTTGCATACATATAATACACCAATACATCACTGGAATTCTATAAACGTTCGATAGATGTGATACATTATTGAAGAACATGTTAAATAACCTGGTTAAACTAAATAAGCAAGCCAATATATGAAAATATCATTATGCAGTCTAAAATATTCACACAAATCAATTTGAAATAAGCTAGCAAGTATACTTGATTATCACAAATTCACTAAATGTATTTTTCTTACCTTCACAACTTCACACACTTCGCGGATGAACGATAAATGTAGTGCACCTTTCAATAAATTGAAAAGGAACAAATAATCAGCACTGCGACAATACTAAGAAGTGAGAAGTAACCAAATAATGTAACCATAAAAATAAATAAGTTATTGCTTCAAAAACAATTAGAATCAGACAAGAGAGAAAATCCGAGCCATAAAACAAATTTGTAAGATGTAATTTGCAGTAGTTGTTTCACAGTCGCACGAAAATTTGCCCCCATTAATAGTCGACGACAAGAAGAAATGGATCGAAAATATACCCTGCAGGGCTCACATCCAATTCTAGGGTTCTGGCTTCTGTTGGATCTCGTAATCTTCCATTTATTTTGCCACTAGCAATAATTCCCAAAAATAAGGGCAAAACAAAATATAAGATAAAAATATCGAGGGGGTGGCTCAAGACAACTAATCAACCATTTTCAAGATTTAGTTTTGGGCTTTGGCCTTTCTCACGGGCTGCTAACTTGGTTACAAAATATAAGATAAGCCTAGATAAATGACCTAATCTTGGTTTATCTGAGAATGCAAATGGGCCCTGACATTTTACACAATGAAATGCTCATGTCATTTACTAGTGCAATTAAGATTTTTTGAATTTAAAATATTTATAAATTTACGAGGTGCTTTGTAAAGATATATATGACTATACGTATATTAGAGCTGACAAAATAAAATCCGACCCGTGGGTCGGTTCAGCCAGTCCGAGGTTTGGATCCGATCGGGTTATATTTTTTTAGGCCCGAAAAAGTTGGGCCTATTTGGTCCGACCCGATTTTTCCGAGCCGACCCCAATTTTTTTTATATAAAGTCTATGCATGGGCTGGGCCAGACAATTTTAAGGCCCGACCCGAATTTTCGCAAAAGCTTATTGGGCTTGGGCCGGGTGGGTGATAGTCATATAAAATTATGTGATACAATTTTTTTTTTGAGATATACAATTTTTTTTTTTGAGATAATATGTGATACAATTTTAACATGTCATCTTTATACTATTTTAATTACTATTTATGTAATTTTAATTTAATTAAATTTATTTTTCTTTTTGAGGAAATTTAATTAAATTTATTTTTTTCACAGCAAATTGTCATTTAATAACAAGTTAACAACCAACAAAATAAAATACCAAATAAACTCTATTATTTATGCTACCTCACCCCACCACCGCGTCACTATCGCCACCGTCGCCATATCCCGCTTCGCCACCACAATTTATCACAACTCCACCACCGCCACCACCCAAATCTTCCGTAGAAATTTAATGGAACAAAGCACTCATACTAGCCCACACCACCCGCTCTTTGCTGCTCCTTCACGCCGAACTCATTCCCACTAATTGCCCTCACTATCTTTGGAATATCGTCTCCAAGATTCCCTTTTCGCCCTCGACTTCTCTGAACTCCTTCCAGAATTTCTTCTGTTATTGTTCTGTTAACGGATTTGACTTCTTCTCGTAAAGTTTTGGCTTACATTGTGTTTAAATTCGAGACACACGTTCTTTATTTTTCTTTCCGACTGGAAGCATTTAGCGTGGTTTGTGCTTTGGCGGGGATGTGATTTCCTGGAGTCTGCTGGTTTTGTTGTTTACAATGGAATGCTTGATATTCGAAATCAATGCACAGGAGTTAAATAGAAAGATTAATGGATCAAGAAGGATTATGGGTTTTATTAGTGTTTGTATAATCTGGATCTGTTTGGCTTTTCCTAGAGTTTGGTACAGTGAGATGGAGGGTTTCTTAAGTAAGAATGCTTTTTACTGTGGATTGCATACTTAAAACATTTTATTCAGAAATAAAGTATTGAAAAAAAGAACTTGAAAACTCTATAGGGATATGGAATCATCTCTTCAATACATCGATCTTTTCCCTAGACATCTATGTTATGACTTAGAAAAAAGAATCAAACCAAGATACATGTTCCATAAGTGGATTTGGAACATGGATTTTTCGAAGAAGAATACCCCCTCTCCACCATAATTGCCTCTAGTGAGACAACATTCATTTCCCGCATTTATCGCATTAATCACGCTGCAGCAAAGAAGTGGCAAGAGAGCTTATTGACAAAAATGGCTGGGCAAGCTGCAGGAGAATTCAGTCCATTGGATCAATTAATGTTAAACTAAGGATCTGATGACTCAACTGCATCAAAGGGAGCTAATTTTGCACATTGCTCTGGTGTGCAGCTGACTGTTGATATTCCATCACCTGTAGACCTGTCATATGTAATTGGATATCAGCTTCTTTTTAACATCAAAACATCTTTTGGTCAATTTGGCTGATGGATTTGGTTCGTCACATGTAAGAGACAGCCATTGAGATAGGCGTTATACCTCCATCATTTGGTGGACCTAGCCTCTCTAGCACGGTGTTTGCGACTTGCGGCTAGAATATGCTGATTTGATTTGTGATAAGCAAGATTTACATCTGGTAAGATTTTCATTTTACAGTTATAAGCTACCTTCACATTTATTACTAAGATTACTTATGTTACAAGTCATGCTGAATGCTCGTCAAATATTAAATATTTTACATCATTAATTATTATCATGTGTGTTTATCTGCATATTTGTTGCTTCTAACTTCACGAGAATGCAGAGCAACACACGCTACTTGTCTACATTCCCTGAACAAACAGCTGCATGAATTTCTGATTGTTGATGGATTAACCATAGAACAAGGCTGCTGCCATTGCGTACTTTACCAACAATTATATGTGAATGTCGTGGTCGTGTCTATAGTTTATAGAGTAGCTGCATCACAACTCAACTAGTGATGTCTTGGTGGCAATGGACAACCTTAGAAACCTTAACAGCACATGTGCTAGAGCTTCTGACTTAATCACTTATATTCTTAAAAATTGAACGCAAATCATGTTTAAACTATACCACCAACCTGGTGGTGTGATAGTCCTGCCTCCACTTCATGTGTGATGTATATAGGGTTCAATCCATAGCTGGCTCTGGTCGCCGATTTAAGTGAAAATCCCCTTGTTTTGGATATTAATTGAAGAAACCATGACCTAAAATGTCAACATTAGTGCAAACTGATCTAGAGCAATGATTTGTTTCCTTTAAATGTAATTGAGCCATTCCAGGAAATGGTTGTGCTTGAAGATAAATCTATTGTAACTGTGTCGTAAAATAATAGAGTGATGTGCAGAGTATGTTAAATTTATTATAATCTGCCATTATCATTGAAACATTAATGAAGTTAACCTGGAATGTAAACAGTTGTTTTCTTAAAAGCACTTTTAGGAATCACCAATGTTGTGCTACTAACTTTGCTTTTCAATATGTTATTCAACGGGTTTTTACTGCTTCATTTCCATGTTGGTTTCATATAGATATCTGACCACATTGGAGATTGAAGTGAATAGTTTTTTTTATAAAAGTTTCAACATCGTCGTGGTTGGACAGGAGTCACACATCATTTTTCAGTGTTTGTAGCTCAAGTTTCTCTGCAGACTACATGTCACAGCTAGTTAGAAATTGAGAATGATGATTTAGAGGTTGTTTCCTAGAGAAATGATTTCATTGTAAGGTGGCAAACTATATGGTCAATATTTATTTAAGATAGTAGGCAATATGTAGCTGCACGTGGAATATTTATATACTCTACTCCTCTTAGTTATAAATCTAATATTTTGTGCTTGTTTTTAAATTTTTTTTCATTATCCATTATTTCACAAATTTAAATGCTTTGCAGTGTTATTCTACTGAAAGTTTTTTGTTACTAAGTGACAATAACAGATCATTTTCATGTTCTTCTTTTATACAAATAGCTATGACTTGCGTGATTCTGAGTCTCTGATATGTCGACTGGCAAGTGTAACTATATTTATTGCAGAACTATCTGGTTGTACGCATATATGGGGTGCAGAACTATCTGGTTGTACGCATATATGGGGCCATTATCTTTTCATAAATATTTCGGACTGTACTCGTAAGTATAAACTTTTACATGAATACTGACTTTGAGGGAAGTAAACTGAAAAGAATTAAAATATATGGTCCTTGAGATATGAAGACTGCTGCCTGTTTGCATGTATTGGATCACTATGAGATAGTCAGTTAGGTAAGGTTGCCATAATGATAACATAGTTGATTTTAGAACATTTTGAAAATTCTACTACTGTAAAGCTCTTCTACATCTTAACATGACTTTGTGTTTTTTGTACACTTGTGCTCATAACAAGAAGTTAGGATCTTGCTGAAAGTGTAAAGTGTAAACTAATAGTGAAGTTTTTAGAAGATTAACTTTTAAAACATCGTGACATTAGTTGGTGTGTAGAATGGTTCATTTGATGTCAAATTTATAAGTAAATTACTACATAGAGCTTTCAGGAATAGGTGAGTGTATTACCTTTAAACATGTTAGTTACGGTACCAAAGATTTACCGTATGAAACCACAAGCTGATTAAACGACAATTATGCAACTTGATAAAGAAAATGATTGTGATAGAACACAACACTACAAAATCTAGTGGATAAGTCACAAATTTGCTATGATGCCTGAGCTCATGTCAAGGAGAAAATCTGGAAAATGGAAGTGATGAGCTTCGAAGGCCGCCAGGCATCATTATGAATTAGGAAAAATGGTTTTGATGGACTGTGAGGTTTTCCAATAAATATTTAAAACGATGATCTTAAGACAATAACAACTTTCACAAATAACTAGTGACAAAATCAACTTTCGCTTTGTTTGATCACTGTGTATTTTTCTCAATTGAAGGCATTTGTAGTTTGAAAGCATAGAGGAACTCACTACATATAGCGTACATCTTAAAGCACAAAAATGGATAATGTCATTTGCACTAGCGCGCATCTTAAATAATTTGAATCTTTTGTAGATTGGATAGTGGATACGAGTATGATTATCCTCTAACAGGCTAGAAAGCTTTTGATGGAACCATTTGAACATGTGTTTATTTATTCTAGGAACATCTGAGTATGCTAATCATACGAACATAAATTCCTAAGGAGGGACACCGGACGGTACTGAAAATTACGATTAACTTGTCTGCAGTCAATAAGGGTTTGGGCACGATATTAATCATCTGTCTCCAGTTCCATGGTTGATAACAATTATTCTTTTCAAGTTTCATACTTTCCTATTAAGTATACATGAACAAAGATGAATTATTAATTATTTTTCAAAAGTACGTATTGCATAGGTATTATTTTTACTTTTTTATTACATTGTGGACTATATACGATCTTATACTTTGAATTTTGAACATGTTAATGCTAAAGCTCATGAGCACCCTCGTGCCTGCACTCATGAGTTGTGCTGCCAAATTTCTATTAACATAATACGCACAGTTGCGTTTAATGCCTGCATGCTTGATCATATACTAATCATCTGCTCACTTCGACCTGTCATTTCTTGGCACTTGTGCAGATTTTTGTGCATGGCCATAAGCAACCACTGGTGATATAGCATATATCATATTCTACCATGTGTCTCTAGTCTCTTTCTTCGATTTATGTAGGCCTTGCATTTCATTTACCTCTGCTGTCATGTAGTTCACTAATGATGCTCTTTTATTTTTATTTTTTAATCTCTGGGTGTCCCAATCCAGGCAACATAACTCATGACTCAGTACTGACTCGTCTTGTAATGACATCATCAATTCCCTTAGTTTTAAAGCCTTTTCGTATTTAGCTTAATGTATTGAGATGATTTATGTTTTAAGTACCTAGATCTTTTGATATGATTCATCTAGTTTTTAAAGCTGAGCATCTGTTAAAACCAATTGCAGCTTGTCAAAGTCTGTCTGTTAAAGGTCTTGAATGAGATATCTAACGTCAGTGCTGAGGCAATTTTATTCTTATACGATCACTTTGATTTGACAAATTCCAATTTAATTGGGAATGCCATGTAGAAACTCAGTCACGTAAGTTTGTGTGGATAACTGCTCGTCAAATGTAAGTATGTAACATTGCAGAGGATTGATATATATCCGTAATTTAATGAACTTAGCTTACAGTAGATTTCTACTTTTTTTTTCATCACGCGTTTCCAGGCTTATTCCTGCAACGTGTCCATAGTATTTAACTACCCACAGGCAAATTTTGTAAAACCTCCCTGAAGTCTGTTGTTGCTGAAAGGCCTTTGTTTGTGTTTTATGCAATTTTTTGTCTCTCTCGTAGATGATAATATTATTTACGTTTGTTTATTTGCTCTGTATACTGATGTTATTTGTCTTACAGGGAAGAATATTGTCTAATTCGATTAGTTCACATGCAGGTATTTCCACCTCCTAGCCATGTGATCGAGTACTTCATTAATGGGACTGCACATGCTTTTTACTTGAATTTACTCTGCTTCCTTAAAACATCTTATTTGCCTTTTTAGCTATATAGATGTTTCTTTTGCTTCTTCTCGAGTCATTGCCTCTTGAGCATTCCTTGGTTCTGCATGCCTATTCGTTAACCATTTTGGTGACAGTAAGGATATGTCACCTATCTAGAGAGCTCTGTTTTTCTTTTTAAATTTGACCTTAGCTCTTTGACCTTTTGTTTCTGAAGCACCTTTGGCAAATTATGATAGGGGATTTTGAAAATTTTCCCTTCTATGTAGTCAATTATATTATGGAGTATCTATTCACCAGGAGAATGACGATGTGTATACTCCTGAGTTTCATATATGAGACTATTAAGAAGACCTAGTAACTGACAGTAGTCACGCTACTAAAATGAACTTCAGTAATTCTGGCAAAATTTATATTGGAAGCAAAAATAACTTACCTTTGGTTACAGACAAAATAAATATAGCTGCCTTCCTTTACTTGTGTTCATGAATATGAGCATTGGTGATGAAACTGACAAAGTTATTCATTGTTGGGTGAAAATTCTGGATTTGGTCAAAAGTGTTAGTTAATGCTAGAATATAATTGCAATTCAAAAGAATCTGAGAAACAGCAGAATATGAATGCCTATTAGAACATTTCTCTTGTACTGATATGGACATGTCGAATTTCAGGACTTCTAAGTTATATTTTGTAGTCTATTTGCATGTGTGTGTGGCGAAAGAAATAATTTTGCGCTTGCAACTATATCAATTGATAGACATAATTTCTTTTTGGGAAAAAAATATCAGAATCTATAAGCATTCAACTCATTTAGTTAATTTATTCCTTATATCATAATCACAAAGCTTTATAAAAGTTTAGTTTCACAGGGAATTCTGTTGTTTCCTAGAAGTATTCCCATGCCTTCATGGAAAGTTAATTCCGTCTGCAAAAAAACATTTAGTGATATGCGGCCATGGTATTTTATCTCATCCTTGAATTCTAATGTAACATTAATGGACTACCTTTTCTCTAAAAATTGCTGCAGATTCACCTAGACAATATTGAAGCTTTCCTTGTACTTTTAAACTGGCCAAAACAATTTTTTCAACTCATATGAATTGCAAAATCGCAATGCGACATTAGGGTTTTTGGAAGACACTAGTTTTGTTTTTTTTTTTTTGTTTTTGTTTTTTGTTTTTGTGTCTGTAATTAACATACAGATTTGGTGGGGATGGAAATCAAATTATCGTAATTGCTGGTATTGGTCAACATTGCTGACTTACAAAATAATTCCATAATCTCAAATTTATTTCCATACAAGCCCAAAATCTCATTGAAATTGTTGTAATACTATTTGCCCACCTGCTCCCTAGCATCTATATAAACTGCATTCTAGGTTCTTTCCTTCTCAATGTTTCCCCAGTGCTTTCACAGCCATAGATTTACTCTCCTTCTGTCTCTGTAAGCCTTTCACTCTGTAGTTTCAAACTTTTTAACAGCTTCTTTGTTTTTGAAAGCTTTTATATTTAGATATAATCAGTGCATTTATCTTCTATCATCGGGTGTTCATCATAAGAAGATTAAATATCACTTAATTTTTTTTTCCTCTTGTTACTCTACCACTAATCTCCCTCCTTTCTGAGGTAAATATTAGGGATAATTACAAAAGACCCCCTGTGGTTTTGGCTAATTACAGAAAAACCCAGAGATGTTTTAAAATTACAAAAAGCCCCCTCATGTTTGATTATACCTTAAATTTAAGGGGTTAACTGTAACATATTTGGAAATATCATGGGGTTTTTGAAATGTTTGTTGTTTATGAAGGAAGAAAATGTAAGGTGGAACCAAACCTTAAGGATTTTTTTGTAATTTTGAAACATCTCTGGATTTTTTTGTAATTAGCCTAAACCTCAGGGGGTGTTTTTGTAATTATCCCTAAATATTATAATGGTTCCCAGTTCTGCAGCCATGGAATTTCTCATACATGCATCTGAAAATAAGAAAATCCTCTAATCTACAAGTTTAAAAATATCCTTTTTTTTGTTTCCTTTTGTTACTCTACCACTAATCTCCCTCTTTCAAAGGCAAATATTATATTTCCAGTTCTGCAGCTGTAGAATTTCTCATGCATGCATCTGAAAATCAGATAATCCTCTGATCCACAAGTTTAAGAATATGCATTCTTCACCCCCTCCCCCCTTCTCAATGTCTCGAAAACGAAAGTGAGGTGGGCCAGATAGGAAACTAATAAAAAATCATATAAACTCTATTTTTTTTTTTTTTAATTTCTAAGTCATATAATTTATTTAATTTTTTTTTGTGTGTATGGTTGTGGGGGGGTGGAAGCCTACCTCCTCTAGTGCCCCTTCTCGTTATAGCTCTACGTACATATAAATGTTGCATAAAGGAATACAGGCACACTTGTAAGAATGCATACACAGTTTTGGAGTGCAGATATGAGAAGATGTATATGTTGGTACAATGTTTGCGCTACTTAATTCGTTTATGCAATCATTTGCAGGTCTTCTTAATCTAGGCTATCTGAAGGTGAAGAGAATCGAGTTAGATCGTACATCATACATGTGAGTAAATGAAAGCACATACATACACATACATGCTTGTCCATCAACAGTTTCTATATATATGGGCCTGTATTTCATATTTTCTGACACACACGTGTACGTAATCATATACCTCCTTGAGGATTGCATTTTCTTAAAAAAATCCCCCTATCGAGGCTGCAATTTGTAAAACAGAAACAATTATCAAGGGGGTATTTGTGATTTTGAAAGATAGTTGAGTTTTTTTGCAATTAGAATAAACCTCAAGGGTATTTTTTTGTACTTTAACCCTAATAATTTTTGTGTACAAAGATATGTGTTCCCTAGGTACTAATATCAATATGTGCACAAAATACTTATGGTATCTGTGCAACCATTGTTCATAATATCTTGTGCACCCAAAGTTTTGCTCTCTGTGGTACTATACGTGTAAGATTGTAGTTTAGTGAATTATTAACGCACTGATGAATAAATGTGTACCAGACTTGCACACATTCATATATCTAAATTTGAAAGTGTGCATTTCTATACGTGTACTGCTTAGAATGATTGTTTTAAATCTTAGAAATTACAAAATAGCAATACGACATTAGGGTTTTTGACTATCATTTAACATACAGTGTTATTGGGAAGCCAGTCAAATTATCGTAAAATTGCTGGTATTTGGTCAGCACACAACATTACTGACTTACCAAATATTTCCAGAATCTCAAATTTCTTTCCATACAAGCCCAAGTCTCATTTATAATGTTGTAATACCATTTGCCCACATACTCCCTAGTATCTATGTAAACTGTATTCTTGGTCCTTTTCTTCTCACGGATATTTGTGCATGCATACAGACAAATTTGTGTGTATAATCATTTTGGATAATTACAAAAATTACCCTTGAGGTTTGACCTAATTTAAAAAAAAACAATATATTTTCAAAATCACAAAAGCCCCCCTTAAGGTATTACAAGCACCTCTTTGAGGTTTACATTTTCTTAACAAAATATTTCTCTATTGAGAGTGCAATTTGTAAAATAGAAACAAATATCAAGAGGGTATTTGTAATTTTGAAAGATAGCTAGGTGTTTTGTAATTAGACTAAACCTCAAAGGGTATTTTTTAATTAATCCTAGTAATTGTTATGTACCTAGACATGTTCCTTAGGTACTAATATGTGCACAAAATATTTATGGTATCTGTGCAACCACTGTGCATACTATCTTATGCACCCAAAAGTTTCTGCGTTCTGTGGTACTGTATGTGTAAGGCTGTAGTTTATGCATATGAATTATCCATGCACTGATGAATAAACATATATGTGTGTATCCATAAACGTAGAGGGCACTTGCACCTAATCTGCACACTCAGTGAGGTGCAGTTAGATTCTCGCTACAAGTGCGAGCTGCATTTAAGAATATAAATACATATATTGAGAAGGGTGTACTATTTATAATATATATGATTGTTAATTCTACAACTATGGTGCTGCATGCACCGGACACTAATTCTACTTTTGTTGACAAATTACAGAGAAACAAGAAAGATGATGACGGTAAAAGACAGTAAGGATGTCAAATCATTAAAAGAAGATGACAATTGTGTTAAAGTTGAAGGTGCAGCCAGTAATGAGAGGGTTCATAGATGGAACCTCAGGGACAGAAATTCTATTCAATTGTCTAAAGCTGTTAGGGAGAAAGATAAGCAACCTATGACGACTGGGGAGAGTTGTAAAGGAAAGATTGAGAAGCAAGAAGAGGACTTACCCAAGTTACCTAACTTCTCTCTTGAGCTTAAAATAGATGAAATTAAGGAAGACCTGTTCGCAGTGACGGGAAAACTGCCTTCCAGGAAGGTGAACAAGAGGCAGAAGAATGTTCAGAAGCAAATTGATGTAATGAATAATAAATTATTTTAATCAATTATTCTGCTAGTTATACCTTTTTCTGTTTTTTGTCTAATATTAATGTTCTTGCAGCTAATCTTCCCTGGTGGATATTTGGAAACGATAACGGTTGACCGGTATAAAGTTTCTAGAAACTATAGAAAGGTATCATTTTCCTCTTTTCGGTTTAATTTTGTGAAAATTTTGTTCAGTGTCGCACTCTCATGTTAAAGAAAATGAAAATCCGCATTGGATATTACTAGTTATGAATTCCAAGTAATTTTGCTTCTTGCAGGCAAAGTAAGAATGTTGTGGTTGGTTTTATTCAAGGATTAAGCCTTTTCTGCGTGTTTGGAAGTTTGAAGGCTTGGCTGCTGTAAGAAAGTGGATCATGTGTGTGGTCCTTTATCCGTCCACAGTCTTCTTGAAGAACCGAGAACTTTGTAAATTAAAAGCTCTTTCTGCTCTCTCAACTCTGTTTTTGATGTACGATTAAGTTGTCTAAGTAGCATGAATGAGTTTTCATCATTGTTATCTTCATAAAACTGTATAGTCGCCTACTAAGTAGATTACCAAATGATTGGATATTGCGAAAGAATAGTGCAACACGCGTGCTAAGAAAGTAGGAAATATGTAGCTGCACATGCAATATTTATATAATCTACTCCTTTTAGTTATGAGTACTAATGAGTACTAATGTGTGCTTGGTTTTAATATTTTTCCATTTGTCATTATCTCAGAACATTAAAATGCTTTGCAGTGTTATTCTACTGAAAGTATTTAGTTATTAAGTGGCCAATAACAGATCATTTTCCTATTCCTCTTTTATACTTTGAGCTACGACTTGTGTGATTCTGATATGCTTTCGACTGTCAAGTATAGGGATAATTATTGTAGAACTAACTGCTTGTACATAGTTTTCAAAAAAAAAAAAAAAACTGCTTGTACATATATATGGTGTCATTCTTTTGGGAAATATTTCAGTTTGTACTTGTAACTTTTAATTGAATACTGACTTGAAAGTTCTACTACTGTAAAGCTTCCTCTCCATTAGCATGTCTTTGTGCTTTTGTACACTTGTGTTCTAAACAAGAAGTTTGAAGCTTACTGAGTGTAAAATATAAACTACTAATGAAGTTTATAGAAGATCAACTTTTAAACCATTGTGACATTAGTTGGTGTATAGAATGGCCTACTGGATGCCAAATGATAAGTAATTACTATGTAGAAATTATAAAATAGCAATACGACATTAGGGTTTTTGAACAACTCTAGGGTTGTGTTATGACTGCCATTTACATGCGGAATGTTGATGGAACTGCAGCCAAATTATCGTTAAATTGTTGGTAATGGCCAGCACACAACATTACTGACTTACTAACTAATTCTAGAATCTCAAATTACTTTCCATTGAATCGCAAATCTCATTAAAATTTTTGTAATACCATCTGCCCACCTCAAGTGTGTTTTTCTTCTTGTTATTAACATATATATGGATGAATGTTTGTGAATAGTGCATGCATAGAGATGAATATGCGTGTTACCATTTATATCTTCATAGGCATACATCCCTTAGGTGCTAAAATGTGCACAAAATATTTATGGCATCTGTGCAACCATTGTGTATTTTATCACCCAAAAGTTTCTGCAATGTCTGATAGTATATGCATAAGATTGTAGTTTGTGCATATTAATTATCCATGCATTGTTGAACATATATGCGTGTCAGACTTGCACACATTCATATATCCCAACTCGAAAATTGTGCGTTATGTACATAAATACACACTATTCCATGTGTGTGTATTCATAAACACAACGCGCACTATAACCGCACACTCAATGAGCTAACTAGTGCTAAATCTTTCACTCAGGAGAAATTAGCTGAGAAATTGGACATAATGGCGTTGTCCGACTTGCATGATGGGCATGGTGAAAGAACCAAAGAGGCAAAGCAGCTGAATAGATGGAACCTCAGGGACAGAAAGTCGAAAGTTGTTAGGGAGAAAGATAAGCAACCAAAGATGACAAAGAAAAATGGTAACGGAAAGATGGAGAAGCAAGAAGAGAAGTATTTACCCAACTTACCTAACTTCTCTCTTGAGCTTGAAGTAGATGAAATTTCGGAATACCTATTCGCAGTGACGGGAAAAATGCCTTCCAAGAATATGAACAAGAGGGAGAGAAATGTTCAAAAGCAGATTGATGTAATGCTTAAATAAATTGTTTTAATCAATTATTATGCTGTTATTTTCTTCTGTTTTTGTTGTCTAATATTCAAGTTTCTGCAGATAATTGCCATCACGGAGGCCTAATACGTCCTCCGTTTCTCCTATCCGCCACTCGCCGTTGCGTGATTCTGTTTCAGCGACGACGTCGCTCCGTCAGTTTCTGTTGCTTGACTCTATGGTGCTTTCATCGCGTGAATCTCTGATTCACGGGGATTTTATGATGAAGCAGTCGCCGATTCGTGGAGAATCATCCGTTTCCGATTAGGGAATGCTATATAAAAGACTCATATTGATCAATGGTGACTTGGAGAGGCTGTCGTTGCTTCGGGAGGAAACTATGCAACAGTTTCTGATCGGCGATTCTTCATCGAAGTTAGAGGATTTGAGGAAGAGTAAAAGTGCCCCGATTGAGAATGGCAGAAATCGTTCTAGGTATTCTCCTTTTGATAATATGAGGAATGTGGTTTGTTCATCGAGTACCAAACAAGCTGAGGAGAAATTGAGAAGAAATCCAAGGCAACAGCAGTTGATAGAGCCAAAATTAAGAAATCGAAAATCTTAATTAAACTTCCTTGCAAGAACAACAAACTAGAGGAAGAAAATTCACAGAAAGAGCCGTTGACGATTGCTAATAATGGTGAACATGGTGGAACTGATGAGGTGCAAGAAGAGGGCAAGTTTGATAACAATTAATGTTGATGAAGAAATGAAGATGTGGAATTTGAGGTAAAGTTGATGCAGAGAAAGGTAAAGTTTTTAGGGTGCCTGAAAAGAATAAAGCTCAGTCACCCTTGAAGAACTCAAATAAATCAGGGAAAAGGAACGAAATTGCAGCAGTGGCAGATGTTTGTGCATGCATAGAGATCAGTTTGTATATATAATTACGAAAACTACACTTGATGTTTGACCTAATTAAAAAAAACTGTCTTTCAAAATTACAAATGCTGTATTACAAGCACTTGAGGTTTGCATTTTCATGACAAATATCCCCCTATCGAAGCCGCAACTTATAAATAGAAATAAATATCAAGGAGGTATTTGTAATTTTGAAAGATAACTGAGATTTTTAGGTACTAATATCAATGTGCACAAAATACTTATGATATCTGTGCAACCACTGTGCATAATATCTTATGCACTCTTTGGTACTATACTTGTAAGATTGTAGTTTATGCATGTGAATTATTAATGCACTGATGAATAAACATAAGTGTATGCTTGCACACATTCATATATCTAAATTTGAAAGTGTGCATTTCTATACTTGTACTGCTCAGAATGATTGTTTTAAATCTTAAAAATTACAAAATAGCAATACGACATTAGGGTTTTTGACTGTCATTAACATACAGTGTTGATGGGAAGCCATTCAAATTATTATAAAATTGATGTTATTAATTGGTTAGCACACAACATTACTGACTTACCAAATATTTTCAGAAACTCAGGGCGGGATTGGATATACTTTCATTTAAAAATTTTCATTTTGCTATAGAATAATGGTAAAGAAAATTTTAGAAAAAAGATAAATTTTGAGAGTGTGATTGGATGTGAGATGAAAAATTAATGATGAAAGTTGATTTGATTTAAAAATAGTAAAATAATGATTGAATATTTTTGGTAGTTAGAAATGTGTGAGTGAGTGAATAGTGAAATTTGTGGGAAAATGTGTAATAATGATTAGTTTTTTTGTGAAAAAATGTGTAGATGTAATTGATGATTAAAAAAATAAGAAAAAAGTGAAAGTGAGAGAATAGTATATTTTCTGAAAATTTTCATAAACAATCGCATGTTTGGTCAAAAAATATTCTTCAGCGGAACGAAAATAAATTTTATTTCATATCCAATCGCCGCCTCAGTTTTCTTTCCATACAAGTCCAAATCTCATTTATAATGTTGTAATACCATTTGCCCACATACTCCCTAGTATCTATATTAAATGTATTCTTTGTCCTTTTCTTCTCACGGATGTTTGTGCATGCATACAAATCAATTTTGTGTGCATAATCATTAGGAATAATTTACAAAAACTTCCCTCCTTGAGGGTTTGACCTAATAATAAAAAAACCAATTATTTTTTAATACAAAAATCCTCTTAGGCTGCATTTGGATGGGAGAATTAATTAGATTTGAGGAGAGAATTTGGGGGAAAAATTTCAAATAACTCCAAATAAGAAAGATTTAAAATCTTCCAAAATAACTCCAAAAATAATTTCCAAGCATTTGAAATCCATTATAAAATGAATTCATCAATATCCTCAATGGACTTGTTATTATGAATTTGAAATCCTTAGCTCCAAATCCATCAATCCAAATAGAACATTAAGGTATTACAAGTACTTCTTTGGGGTTTGCATTTTCTTAACTAAATATTTTTCTACTGAAGGCGCAATTTGTAAATGGATTAAACAAAGTACCAAAGGGTTATTTGTATTTTGTAATGTCATATATCTAATTTGAAAGTGCCCACATGTGTACATCTATCTATGGTACATATATAATTACACCTTTCTCAATATATATGTGTATCCATATGTGCTACCCAAGTGGGTAGAGCCTAATTTCCTCCGCAGACGGATACGCATGTGCCCCATTTTAATTTTCTTTTTTGAAAAAAATACATGCATATATCATAAATGAGACCAATAAGACAACTTACAGAAGATCAAACAACCCGGGAACCACGCACACTTGCACTTAATTTGCACACTCAGTGAGGTGCAGTTAGATTCTCGCTACAAGTGCGAGCTGCATTTAAGAATATAAATACATATATGGAGAAGGGTGTACTATTTATAATATATATGATTGTTAATTCTACAACTATGGTGTTGCCTGCACCGGACACTAATTCTACTTTTGTTGACAAATTACAGAGAAACAAGAAAGATGATGACAATAAAAGACAATAAGGAAGTCAAATCATTAAAAAGGAATTGAAGATGACAAATTTTATTAAAGTTGAAGGTGCAGCCAGTAATGAGAGGGTTCATAGATGGAACCTCAGGGACAGAAACTCTATCCAATTGTCTAAAGCTGTTAGGGAGAAAGATAAGCAACCGATGACGACTGGGGAGAGTTGTAGAGGAAATATTGGTACATTATGAATTACAAGTAATTTTGCTTCTTGCAGGCAAATTAAGAATGTCGTGGTTGGGTTTCTTCAAGAATCAAGACTTTTATGAATGTTAGAATGGAGGATCCTTTGTGTTCTGTCCAAACTCCTCTTGGAGAACTGAGTTTTAGATTTATTACGATTAAGTTTCTAAATAGCATGCATAAGTTATCATCATGTTTCTTCATAAAACTACATAGACACCTTCTTAAGTAAAGTACCAAATGAGTGTACATATTGGCTAAAGAATCAGTGAAGAAATAGTGCAAGAAAATAGGCAATATAATATGTAGCTGCACATGTAAGTTGGATTTACTCTGTTTGGTTCGTGCATGTTTTACGATGCATATAAATGTTAGAAATATTTCATGATTTTTTCTTAATTTAACTAGAATTGGTCGAATTGTACGATGGTGGAGTTTGAGGAAGTATGGCGCAATTTTGCACTTTTAAAGTTGTGGGGTACAAGATATAAAAAAAGTGAATAATGATAATTTAGCATTGTGCAAGTCCATAAATGTAGTTGGTGACCATAATTAGCAAATGTTCACAAATTTATTTCCATGACCTAACTGGAATTAACGTGCTCCTGTTTTTTTTTTCCACTTTGGTTCTGGAATCCAAATGGGTTTTGTAACAAATCCTATCCACCACATATATGTAACAATTTTTACTTGAATGAGTAAAGACTAATGAGGAATTTTTACTTCCCCTCAAAAACAAAATTGAGGATTTTTTACTGATATTTGTTCAATTAACTGAATTTGATATCACACATATTTTTATCGAAATTAAGATGTTGTGAAGAACTTCCCTTTTTTAAAAGCTTATGAGAAAAAAATAAACCAAGTTTTGTGTTTAAACTTCAAAGTATGGATGAAAAGAACAAAAAATAAGGCTGCAACTGTTTGTCCTTTTATTCCGCCCACTTTCATTTTTTGAGTAAGTATTGGTCACTTGTTTTTTTAAAAGTGAAAGTTGGATGTATGGTGTTAATGTGATGAGAAATCTTTTAGAGATGTTGATTGTTTGTTAAATTTTCTAAGGAAATAATAGTGCAAAAAAAATATAATGCCAAAAAAATGAATAAAAATGAAAAATTGAATAAAAAAAAGAGAGGCAACATGGATATCATTTTACACAAGATTAAAAGAAAAACTAGATGAGACCCCGTGCATCGCACGGAATGTATATATATGTGTGATGCCTCTATTTTGTAATGTGACATGTGTATTTTTTTTATAGTTCTATTACTTCTATCTATTGACATTATAATAATTTTAAAATAACATTAGACAATATGTGAAAAATACTATTTAATATTATTTTTACTGATGAAGTCAAAAAAGAAAAACAAATCATACTTCATAATCATAAAAAATACATTAAAGATTATGTATTTGTGTTCAATCTTCGAACATTGTTTTTAATAAAATCGCGTAAGGCGCAACTTCATCGCCCCTTGCATTTTAGAGGGTGTTTGGCTAATCTTATTTAAAACATCTTATAAGCTCCTACATCTGATAAGCTGTTTTAGGAGCTTATAAGATGTTAGATCTTATTTTAAAAATAAGTTGTTAGAGTGTTTGGATATAATAAGATAGTTGAGCTTATAAGCTGTTTTTATATCTTATAAAATTATTAAGTATATTTTTGTCTTTTGAATGTTTAAAATAAGGAGCTTATAAGCTCTTTTAAAAAAGTTGGGGTGGAGGTACTTTTTTTTTAAGGAGCTTATAAGATCTATAACAACTTTTTTTAGAGCTTATAAGCTCTTTTGGAAAAAAATTACCAAACACATTTTAAGAGCTTATAAGCTCTTAAACATCTTATAAGCTATTTTTAAGAGCTTATAAGCTCAGCCAAACACCCTCTTAGTCATGTTTAGATCCTTACTAAGTGTGAAGATTGCGTCATACTTTCTTTCAAGGTTATAGTAGTAAATTCAGATGTAATTTTATTTTCGAAAGCTATTCACATGTGTAAATTGAGATGCAACTAAAATAAGCCTTTTTTAAGTTAATGTAATCAACTCAAATGCAATTATATAATAATGAAGAAATAGACTAAATCCAAATAACAACAATACCTATATTATAAATAGCCAAAATATATGAATATACCCCGAATGCATAACTTTTAAAGCTCATTACAATATAAAATTTTGAGCAAATATATCTTATACTTTTTTATTTTTTATGTTTACATTTTATTTTACATATGCAATACGGTGTCAAATCAAGATCGTAAAAATGATTAATTTGATATATTATATGCCAAAAATGGATAAAATAATGAAAACAATATTAAATTTTTAAAAAGAAAAAGAAAAAGAAAAAGACAAATATAATAACTAATGCAAAGACACACACGATTTGGAAAGCTAAATTTATATAATGCTTTGTCATTATATATATTTTTAAGAATTAATTCAATGAATTACCAATGTTACAACGGGAGGATGGTTTATGCGGAATTTTTTTAGCATATTATTTATAAGTGTCTCTCTAGTTATTTATATATATAGATAATAAAATTGTAATAAATTAAAAAATTAATCGAAATTATTTATATGAATAAGGAGGAGAAATAAATAGGGAAAATTACACAAAATACCCTTCATTTGGTACAAATCCGATGTTACTAACATCTCACATCTCTATTTTTTGTTTACTTTTTGTACTCTCTTTTTTAATTTTTTCCTCATTTACACTCCAAACCCTTCTTCTTGTCCAATTTGTCACTTCCTCTCTCTATTTCCTCCTTTCTTCTCCAACTGCATACTCCCCCCTCTCTCTTTCCGCCATTGATGGTTTGTTTTCTCTTTGATTCCTCAGAACTTCTTGTTCAAAATCTGAAGCCCTAGTTTCTTCATCTTCTAAAAACGGCAAGATTAAACTTGTCGATGTTGATGAAAAATAAGTTTTTAAGGGAAAATCATCCAAAAAGAAAGCTATTGGATTTAGAGGTGTTGATGTTGCTGATGTATGGTGTTTTTTCCTTTATATTACTGGATTTATTTTGTTATTTATTGTTTCTATGGATTTTTGTTTTTTTTCGTTTCTGTGTTGTTTCTGTTGTGTTTCACTGTTGTTTCTGTTGTATTTCTATGCTGTTGATCTGTTGTTTTTATTATTTTTCAAATTTTTCGTATAAGATGTATTGTTTATTTTTTGTTTCGTTGTTGTTTCTTTATTGTTTCTTTATTGTTTCTTTGTTGTTCTTTTTGAAACATGAAAGAAACATAATTGAAACAAATATGAAACAATGTCCTGCTTTCTTCTTCTATTTGTTGTTTTTTGTTCCTGTGTGTTTTTCTTCTCTTTTCCTGATGTGCAGTCCGATTCTTCTTCCTTTGTGCTCGAAAAGATGTCTTCTCCTTGTTTTTCTCCTTTCGGAAAGTGTTTGCGCACTTGTTATGACTGCTGCATTTTGGATCTCTAATTAGTGCTCTGTTTTTTGGTTTTTTGGTAGTTGTTTTTATATGCAGTGTATTGTTTGGTAATATGTTGGGTTTGAGCGTATTTGTTGGTAATTAGAATGCGGCAAGATATTGTTAGGTAGTTTTGGTAAAATCTTAGTATTTTGCATGTACCGGTCAAAAATAGGTGGGTATTTATGTCATTTTTCCAATAAATAGTATGATTGTTTATTGGAAAGTGTGATAGATAAAGAGAAAAGTGAGTTAACTTTGGAGAGAAATGATATTTTCTTTTAGTTTTTTCTACAAACAATCACATATTTCACAAATTTTTCTCTCAAAGATGAAAATTTGGAAAATTGTTTTGACAAAAAACCGCAACCTAAACATCCAAAAAATTTTTGTTATCAAAACATACCACGAGCTTGTAGCTCAAGTAGAACCGCCCACACTTTGCAAGAGTGTTGATTAGGGTTTGAACCTTAATTATTTCAGGTTTTTTTGAAATTTATCGTCTCTTCTCCAACCACTATTCCAAACTCATTAATATCAAAACCCAAAGTCATGGCTACCATTGGCAAATTTTGCCCTATCTGGCTTCTTTAAAGAGCCTCTTCTGAATGACTAAATATTTACTTACTTTGATTGTGCTTGCTCGCTCGTGTTATTTAAATAGTAAATGGTATATATTTTGCCGTTTTACAAATAAAGATTTAGTTACATATTATAAAATGCTAATTATGAATCTCTTGAACATTATCCAATATTTTCAATATCATGAAATGTCTTGTAACTTATTTATTCATTGAACTTTAGAGAATGTCATTTAATTTACACCAACTGATAATAAACTTATATGAATTGAATAACGACAACCTTTGCTCTGGTGCATGTTGCACGATTGAAAAAATTTGCAGATGATTGTGTAAAAAATGATATACATCACGACAAATATTTGTTTTTATAATTAATGCAAAAACATATAGTTTTCTGGTGATACAGATTCTAGGATTTTATTTGGTGACCTAACATTGTACATTATGACAATTATGTATGTCATGGTCATGCAACCATGCACATAGAATATTACAATGTGGCATTACATGAAAACCCAATTTTGAAGTACTATATTTATAACTTTACGATTAACAAGTACGTTGGATGGGCATGTGAACTCAGTATGAGAATATAAATATGATAATATCAATCCTATATACTAAAAGAAAAAAATAAATAGGTCACATGTCATCACCTTGCTACTCAGAGACATGTGGTAACTCCTCATTCTCTCAAATTCACGTGACGACTTCACATTTATCCATATGGCAACAGTCTAGAGACAACCTTGATCACACAGCTGGCTTCTCTTCCGACTCAGCTTCTTCACAGGGCAACTGCCTTGCTACTTCAGCTCACTTTCTGAAGCTCTTGGATTTGATCACGAAGCCCTCCAATAACTTGATACTGGTTCGACCTTGAACCTTCCTACGATCCTCTTTGGATGGTAAACCCCTTTTGATTCTTCAAAAGTTTCCTCTTCAACAGTTTGAAGTTGTCTTTCCTTCACAGCTTGTGTTGGATCGATTTCTTTCGAGTTTCAGGCTTGAGGATTTGCTTGAATATCTTTGAGAATATTTGCAGGTTAATAGCTTGAATAATGCTTGATTTATCAGGTGTGCAAGGTAACATTTTCTCAATGAGTTTCCTCAGCCTTTTATAGTGAACTTTCAAAAATCTGCCCGTTGAAGAGATAGGTTGATTTCAAAAGTCACTTGTGTTCGTTGGCTTGTCTTTTCTTGGTCCTCAATCTTGAGATGTAGACCTTTCCTCGTATTAAATGAATGTGCACTTTTCGTGTTTCGACACGAGGTGCGTGCTTCCCATTGGTTTATTCCTTTGCACACTTCTCGGGATGAGCACTTTAAGACTGGCAAAGATGGAAGTATAACTTATTTAAGTAATGTTCTTGACTTGCGGCAAACGGATTCATTTTAGTTGACTCCTCTCGTCGCTACCTTTTTCCCCAGGTGAGTTGAGTCGCTCCAATCATTTGAAGGCTCATCGTCACTTCAACTTGAGACTGGCTTCTTGAGTTGACTTTGATCGACTCTTTACGGTTTGTTGTTCCTCACCGATACATCTTCAATCGAGTTCTTGATATTCTATCTTGCCATACTCACTGTTCCACGTGGAGTCTTCACTTTGATCTTGATTGACTTCTTGTATTTCCAGGCATAGCTGACTTGACTCAGCTTTTCGAGCCCTATCTATTACAATGAAAATTACAAGGAAAATGGGGTGCCAACTTTCTAGTTTAAGTTTTACATGACATTCATCAAAATCTATAAAATACATTTACCAACAATTTCCCCATTTTTTATGATGCCAAAACTTAAAAACATTCAACAACATTTAAACAACAAAGATACATACAAACAATGCAATAACAAAGAATGTATGCGTTGAATAGATCGTTTTATTGATCATAACATTCTTGTCCTTTACACAACTGTTTACATTTGGTATCAGAGCATTCTATATCAAAGCAAAAACATACAACTATGCTAGGATACAAGAACAAGTACAAAGTGAAAAATTACAGAACACTTCACTAAGTATACAGATGACTTACAAAAATGTATTTACATAAGTAAAATACATGAAGGGTTCGCAACAACACTTCATCGCCTTCGCTGCCTCCTTCTTTCCTCTTCAGCTCTGTCGAAGTCATCATCTCTTTTTCTCTTTCTTTCTTCTTCCTCATCTTTCTTCTTCTTCTCATAGGCTCTCTTCGCAGCATCATCCTTTCGCTTCCTCTCGAGCCATAGCTGAGTTTGTCTTTCATTTTCCTCTTCCTGTCTTTTCACGGCCTCAGCATTCTTCCTTGCCACCTCCAAATTTGCCACTTCATCATACCCAACCTAGTAGAGTCTCCCCTTCTTTCCGGGATCTACATATTCGATATTCTTGGGTCTTGGACGAGGTCGAGAACCTCTTCCTCCACCACTTCTTCCTCCTCCTCTGGGTGTGTACTTTGCACGGAGTCTTCTCGCTTACGGTTGAATGGTGCTGTAGTCCTTCGCTTATCGCCTTCTTCGCACAATTTAAGACCCTTCTCCAAGTACAGATCCACGTGCTTGGGCTAGTGACATCTTTTGGAAATAGCCTTTGATTCGAAAGCGTCTTGAATTCTTCAACCGATCTTCGCTCGGATCCGTCGAATGGCATCTTGATCATTCCCTGCCGGAATGCCGCCATATTGTTTCAACACTTCTTGATGCGGGCATCCATTTTCTTGTTGAACTCCACCATCCCTGCTTCGATGAATTTTCTTTTCTCCGACATTGGCAGAGCAGAGTGTTCGATCGGCCGAGTCATTGGAAGTTTTTGATAATAGAAGCCGTAACATGACCGCCGAGGGGTTTCAACAATCATTAACGCCAAGTCGCTCAATGTTCCCTCCCTGCTGTTTTTCCTTTCTTCTTCTCAGCTGTCATCATTTTGACTTCAGACTCTTTCAACTTTTCTTCTTTTAAACTCCTTAGGGACTCATCTTCCCACTTTTTGGCATCATCAAAGGAAAGAGGGACCAGGGAACATGCCT
Source organism: Rehmannia glutinosa (assembly GCA_016081115.2). NCBI lineage: Eukaryota > Viridiplantae > Streptophyta > Magnoliopsida > Lamiales > Orobanchaceae > Rehmannia > Rehmannia glutinosa. Next base: position 209,641 of record JABTTQ020003230.1, read on the forward strand.
GCGAGCATAAAGTCGAGTCTGCTGAGAGCCGAATTCTGTTTGGAGTCTGCTACGGCATAAGCTGTTCGAAATTCTGAGCGAGTAGCTTTTGATTCGGCTGCCACCAATTTCATTTCAGCCACGAAAAGGCTGAACTTTGCATTCATGGTCTCCTCAAGGCGCATAACTTCTTTTCTCTGAAATTCACGCAGAAGCTCCATTTCTGTTTTGTGAGAAGCATACAACCTCTCAATATACGCCTGCATACTTTGCTTCAGATCAGCATTGTCAGCCATCCAGACAAGCATTCTGCCATACAATGCCTTAAAATAACGAAGTTGATCGATTCTTATGGCAGATTGCTGTTGAGACCATTCGCGGATCCGCACAACTATCCCTCTCAAGTCTGCTGTGATGGTAGCGTCCCTGTTGTCCAGTCTTAAGTCGAGTAAGGCCTGATGTCTTTCAATCTTCACAATCTCTTCACAGATCTTCTTGAAGATTTCATGAAATTCAATTTGTGTCACTTGATTAATTTTGGAGGCCACTCTTGAAAAAGTTGAACTCGCCGAACAATGGTGTCGGAAGGGATGATTCGATCTTCTCTTACGATGAATCTTTGTTGTTGTGCCGTCTCTTCCTCCAAGTCTAGTAGGATCGGCGTGAAAGGAAATACCTTAGGAAAGGTATCATCGCTCACATATGGGATAGTTTGTGAGGGTTGTGCCTGTGATGATTCAGCTCTCTTACCTCAGCTGTGATAGCATCGTCGGCAGTGGTCACAACTGTGGGAGCTCGTGGATTTTGAGCCGGTGTAGTAGTCATTATCGCTGCACTGTGGGAGCCTACGTGATTGACTCGGTTTCAATCGGGGCATTTGAGATATTTTTTTACCTGATCGAGCCTCAACTGTCTTAACAACGTCGCGGTCTCAATGGATTTTTCTAAAATGAATTATCGATCCTCTCTTTGCATCATCAGCGTCATCGGATGATGATGAGATTTTATGGGTTGGCTCATCATCGGTTAAATTTTTACAAGCGGCTTTATCACTCTACCGACTCGTGGTTTTGAGAACATCCTCACCGGGTCCCTTTGATCCGCAATGGGGTGGACTCAGCCTTCATCTTCGGACTCCCAAGAATGATGTATCAAGGTTCTCCCGGGAGTCATGAAGTGCACTTATCTCCTCTTCTATTTCAATGCTTTGAACAGGAGGAATGTTCAGTGTATCTTGAACTTTTGGGAAGTCTCAACCTCTCTTGGGCCTTCAGCCTCCAGTCTCAGCCTCAATCGCAATGAGGCCTTCAACATTCCCTTTGACAAATACCGCACTGCCTTACCGCAGTGGTCTTGGGGTCTCAACCCCTAGATTGCACTTTCACTACCTGCAGTGTTAACTCCCGGGGCATCTCCATCCCGTGCCTCGATCGTAGGAACAATGTCATCAACCTTCAAAGCATCTAACATTTCGGTGGGATGACGGACTCAACCGCCCGAGCTTCGTCACAATATCAATATGTTGGGTTCTTTTCGCCCACTTCGCCTCATTGCTTCAAGGTTGAGTCATCTCGCAGCATCCTCCGACCCGCAGTGGAAAAGGTTTCCCCACCGGTGGCACACCACCGAGGATCGATGATAGGTCACTCGCTCTTGACTCGCAGCCTTTTTCTTTTGAATGCTCACCAAGGTGTGGTAAAACACCTTCTTCAGGGGTTGGCTCAACTTGGGTGCCCAAAGTCCCAGTCTCATTGCCATTTCCCTCGGACCCATCCTCAAAAAGTACTGAGAACGTAGCTGCAGCAATGTCTGTGGTAATCAGCTGAACTACTCCCAAAGGGTCGATTTGCAGGAGAGATTGAGACGACTCTCCTGGTCCTTCAACCAGCGATTCGCTCATGCATTATTCTGGATTCCCTCAAAGCCTACTGCATGTCTGATTTTTCTGTTGCAGCAATGGGTTCCTCATCACTCTCTGAGTAGATGTCTAGATGTGTATGAGTGTGAGATGGAGAGTTTGTGAATTCACACATCTTGGCCTTTTCTATGACATGGGCTTCCTTGGCTGCCTTTTATTTTTCTTCTTCCTTGATGATTCGAAGAATATCCATGCAATTTTCTTCATCAAGAGCCTGGCGTACCATAGAAACACCGATAAATTGCAGCAACTCCTCTTATTCTTCGATATACTCAGGGTGAGCGAACTGCTCCCTTGAGTTATCTAGCTTCCATGCTCTCCATTCTCTAAGACGACGCTGAATGTCTGGATATATTGGAGAGTACATGATAACATTGTCATCATCCTCTTCGACCTTTCCCGCCTGGGATTGAAGGCAAGATACGTTCTTCGATCCTCTCCTTCAAAGATCATCGAAGCAGGTGGAGAGACAACTTTTTCAACAGGATGTTGAGCTTGTCTTAGCTTCTTTGCTTCCTCTGTTTGCCCCGACGCCCGTGTCTTCATCGGGACTCGCTAATGACCTTCAGCAGTCTTGTCAGATTCATCAATTACATCTGGAGACTACACTTCCTGCGTTGCAGCAGTCTTAGATGCGTTCTCTAGCTGAGTGGTAGATTCAACTGTCTTCTCCAGTTCAGAGTTTCTTATGAGTCTTCTTTTTCTCTTGGGTAGCAGAGAAACCTCTTCTTCTACATTCTCCTCGGTTCCCGGAGGGTGAAGGCTTTTCGAGTCGCCTTCCTTGTCTTGGTAGTGCGCTTCTTCTTTTGATAGCAGGAGAAGGAGTATGGTGTTTCCTCTCCTTCCTTGGGCGCGGGGGGAGACGAGACTCGGCCGCACGGGGCAAGCGACTCCTGTCAGTAGGGAAGGTGCATCCTTTTTCTTAGTTCTGAGGGCAACTTTTCTTCTTCCCATTGTAGGGGGCTTTCTTCTTGGGGAGGGGCAACAATCGTGTCCTTGGGTTGGTGATTCCCCTCACTTGTTTCCGCCTTCTTTGCGTGGGCTCTCTTCCGGGCTCCGAGAGGTTAGCCCGAACATTTTCTTGTTGACATGGAAGGATTTTCCATGTCGAAGGGGAATACCCTTCACTTCCATCAAGTGGCCAATCACGAGGCCATATCCGAGAGATCCTCCAAAGGATTCGTCATCCTTAAACGACTTATTCATTACATTCGCAGAGTCGTCAGATACCAACTCGGCCGGGATTGACTTTCTTGCCCCCGCATGATCGCAACCATGACGATCACTTTGTCTTCGACATCCGATTAAAGCTTACAAACTTCATGTCTACACACTTTGAGACGACATCCATCAACTTATGATAGTCGCCCTTCGCCAGCCTTCTTATCACCGTAGAGACCACCTTAGCAACAAGACTCCGGTTTGGCTATCTCTTTCCATGCAAAGAAGCCAAGTCAACATCGCCTTCATTAATCTCCTTCATGCCTTCCGATGGCACAAGCAGTGTTCGCAAGGTCCTTAGCATTTATCATAATATCCTTGCGGTGGACAAGACTTAATCCCTTCATCCCCGCACTGCGTTAACATAGAACTCGCGCCACCTCTTCTAGGTAGGTGTGCGAGTATTCCATAGTCGAAAAGCCTTGAGATCTGACTTTTCTAGCATTTCAGTGATTTTCTTGACAAGGGTTTCATCGGAACCCTGCTTCACCATACCTTCGAAGTCCACTAACGATCCTGGGTGGATTTGCTTCGATAGCTTGACGAAATCAAACTTAGGTGCCATTTATAGAGATTTTCACCGATTAAAACTTGACGAACTTGTTTGAGAACACTTAGGATTTTTGAGAGAGAAATAACTTGCTTTCTTTTTGCTTGAAGATGAACAGTTTCCAAATGAGAGAGAGAAAGCTGGAAAAATGGATATATAAGGGTTATGAAAGGACATGTCTTTGGATTTTGAAATTTTGATCGATATCAACGGTTCAGATTTAACACGTCAAACTGCATTTAATTCCTCGCATTTTAATGTGGCAGCATTTATATCCAATCATATGCTTACTGTGCAGCTTTTTACTGTACCCGTCATTATTATGCTGATGTCATCCTTAAAAACATTCCCGCTCATTAAAAACGATTGCGTTTTTGTCACTTAGCTCATAAATGACTCAGTTTATATCAAAAATGACTTAACTCTGGTTCTCTCCTTTCATTAATCGACTCAGTTGTCAGCTAACTTTCCGACTTAGCTGTTTCACATGGTTGATTCGTGAAACTTGTTCAATTTTCATCTTCTCATCTTCCATCTCTTTTGGTTGAATCTTCTGAGTGTCAACTCAACTCAATTAACCCTAGCTCATTCTTAAGCTCTTCAAATCTTGACTCACATAGGGGTTTAGTGAATATGTCAGCCAACTGCTTATCAGTTGAGATATATTCCAAGGTGATGTCTTTCTTTTCAACATGATCTCTTATAAAATGATATCTGACATCAATGTGCTTTGTTCTTGAATGCAACACAGGATTCTGAGTGATTGCAATAGCACTTGTGTTATCACACATAATTGTAATCTCTTTTGCTTCAATCTCATAATCTTTCAGCTGTTGTCTCATCCATAAGACTTGGGCACAACAGCTGCCCGCAGCTATGTACTATGCTTCAGCTGTGGATGTGGCTATTGAGTTTTGCTTCTTGCTAAACCATGAAACCAATCTATTTCCAAGCATTTGACATGTACCTGAAGTACTCTTCCTGTCAACTCTACATCCCGCATAGTCCGAGTCTGAGTAACCAATAAGCTTGAATCCACCTTCCTTTGGATACCATAAGTCAACTTCCTGGCATGCCTTCAAATATCTTAGGATTCTCTTAGCCGCAGTCATGTGGCTCTTCTTTGGTGCAGATTGAAATCTTGCACATACACCTACTGCAAAGGTGATGTCCGGGTCTTTGGTCGTTAAGTAGAGCAGTTGATCCAATGAGTGTTCTATATCTTGTTTGATCTACAGCTTTACCATCTGCGTCTATGTCCATCTTGACTGATGTGTTTATTGGTATTTTCATAGAAGACTTCTCTTCCATACCAAATTTCTTCATTAAATCTCTGGTGTACTTTGTTTGACTTATGAAAGTTCCATCCTTCAATTGCTTAACTTGAAATCCTAGGAAGAAAGTCAGCTCTCCCATCATGCTCATTTCAAATTTTTCTTGCATGAGGTTTGAGAACTTATCACACAGCTTTTTATTTGTGGATCCAAAAATGATGTCATCCACATATATTTGAACAAGCAAGATACTCTCCCCATCTTAAATTCTGAAGAGTTTTCTGTCTACTTTGCCTTTGGTGAATCCATTACCGATTAGAAATTGAGACAATGTATCATACCATGCTCTTGGTGCCTGTTTCAATCCATATAATGCTTTCTTGAGCTTGTACACCTTATCTCCAATAGTCTTCTCGCTCAAAACCTGGAGTTGTTCAACATAGACTTCTTCCTCTAAATATCCATTTAGAAATGCACTCTTCACATCCATTTGATATACAAAGTGAAGTTCTTATGTGCAAAGATAGGCAAGAAACATCCTTATTGCTTCTAATCTTGCAACATGAACAAAGGTTTCATCAAAATCTATTCCTCTTCGCAATACCCTTTGGCTACCAATCTTGCTTTGTTTCTTACCACAGATCCTTCCTCATTCATCTTGTTTCAAAACCCATTTTGTGCCAATAATATTTTGATGGGTTGGTCTCGCACCAATTCCCATACTTTGTTCCTTTCAAACCGATTGACTCTTCTTGCATGGCTTGAATCCAATGTGTGTCATCCAATGCTTGAGACACATCTTTTGGCTCTATTTGGGAAATAAAACAAGTGAACATTGCTTCTTTTGAGCTCGATCCGGTTCTTACACCATCTCTAACATCTCCAATAACTAACTCTGGGGATGGTCTCTCACCATCTTACATCAGTTGGAGTAAATCATTTGGATTCAGTTTGTCTCACATATTGCGTTGTCTTGAACACTCTTTCATCATCATCCAATCGTAGACTTTCCAACTGTCTTTGAGATTCAACTATCTCATCTTTATCTTGATTGATTGCTCTTACTTGCCTTCAACATAAGGACTTTTCTCGCATAGTTGGTCGATTCAAACTATTATCACCTAACTCTTCAATGTCTTCTCCACTTACATTAGGTTCATCAAAAACCATATGGATAGACTCTTCTGTGACCATAGTCCTCTTGTTCAACACTCTATAGGTTTTGCTCTCAGCTGAGTATCCCAAAAAGGTACCTTCATCAGCTTTAGCATCGAAAGCCTTCAAATTGTCTTTGCCATTGTTGTGGATGAAACATTTACATCCAAATATCCTGAAGCACCCAACATTTGACTTTCTCCCTGTCCAAATTTCATAGGGAGTCTTGGTTAGCTGCCTATTAATCATGCATCTATTTTGAGTATAGCATGCTGTGTTAATGGCTTCAGCCCAAAATCTCTTAGACAATCCAACTTCAGCTAACATGGTTCTTGCAGCTTCCTTGAGAGTTTTGTTTCTTCTTTCAGCTACTCCAATTTGTTGTGGAGTCCTTGCTGCTGATAACTCATGAGCAATACCATTTTCAACACAATACTGAGTTATTATCCCATTGACAAACTCAGTTCCTCTATCAGATCTTATCTTTATAATGGTTTGGCTCTTTTTCATTTTGAACTCTTTTCATCACCGAGGTAACTCGCAAAGTTTCCTTCTTTTTGCACATAAAGATTGTCCATGTATATCTTGAGTAATCATCTACCACTACTAAGGTGTATTTCTTTCCACTTATGCTGGCCGGTTCAACAGGACCAAAAAGATCCATATGGAACAGATGCAATATCTTTGTTGAAGAAGGACTAGCTTATCCTTAAATGAAGATTTGATTTGCTTTCCCATCCGCATGCATCACATACACTTTCCTTCTTGTACATCGAGTCCCGCAATCCTTCCATAAGATGACTCCTTGCAAGCTTGTTGATTGTCTTGAAATTCGGATGACTCACCTTCTTGTGCCACAACCAACTTGATTGGTTTGTGCGGTTTTGCTACCGCAGACAAGTGCTTGGTGTAGCAAAGAAACCAATCTACCACATACATATTATTATGTCTTGATCCTTGCAAAGACTATTTCATTTGATTCAAGATCTTTGATCCGCATACTCTCATATTGAATCCAACATTGTAGCCCTTGTCACAGAGTTGACTGATGCTTAACAGGTTGAAGTTGAGGCTTTCAACATATGCAACATCTGTGATTTCTAATCCATTCTTCTTGATAGATCCAGTGCCTTTGATTTCCCGTGGAGCTTCATTTCCTCCAAATATGACTTTTGCACCTCTAATCTCCTTGAATCTTGACAGATTTTTCTTGTTTCCTGTCATATGTCTGGAATAGCCACTATCCATGTACCAGGTTCCTTGGCACTCAGCTGTTCCTTGAACCTGCAATCAAGGAAATTAGTTTTTAGGTACCCATACTTGCCTGGGTCCTGAGGGGTTAGTGTTGTAAGATGATCCAAACAACCTATAGCCAAATGACTTGACTCTAAGAGGTTGCCATCTATCTGTGCCATAATGATAATTCACTTTGGCAAATTGCTTGGGGGCTTTAGGTTCATACAACTGTCTCTTTTGTCTGTATGCCTGTGTGTGTATTTTAGCAATTGCCTTCCTTGGGTAGTTGTAATATTTCTGAGTGTAGTGCCTGGGTGCATATGTGTGTTGATGATAGCTCTTTTGCCTTTGGAATGACCTTTGCTGAGGTTTAAGTCTTTGCCATCTAGGCTTGTATTCCATTGGTCTTTGCTGATTTTTCACATTGTTCCAATCAGCTTGGTTCGGATAGTTTCTACCATTCCCAACATGTGTGTTTCTGTGATGAAACTTCTGGGGTTTTTGGTAGCTCTGTTTGTTCTTTACAGAGTACTTTCTATTTGGAGTTTGCTGAGGAACTCTGTTGGATTTCTTCTCAGTTGTCCTCTCAAAGATGCTCAATCGGGTCGTTTTCCTTTCCCTTGTATCCAAGGCCGCTTTGTTTGTGATTGTGCTTTGGGATGAGTGTGGGTGCAACATTTGGTGTTTTGGGTTTTTGAGATGCTTCATTGTCAAGTTCCTTTTTTACAAAATCACTCTAGGAGTTTGACTGTGCACAAATGAATTGAATCCTATGCCTGTCTTATCTCCACATTCTTTTTGACTCATGATAAGGTCATCCAATGATTTTGATGCCTTTGTAAATGAAGCAACCACATTTTTGAGATCATTTTCCCTCTTTTCTATAGCAACTATAATCTCGCTATTAGTTTAGCATTTTTAGCCTTGACTCTATGTTCTCATCGCCTATGTGACTTAGAGTACTTAGCTCCTTAGTCGTTTTGTGAGTTTGGCTTTTGGGCCTGTTTTCCTCATTTAAAAGTGTGTGTGAGGATTTAATGTGCTCAAAGTCTTTCATCATTTTGCCTAATGAATCATAAAGATCAGTGGGTGATGAAGTGTGTGTGTCACAATCACTATCACTTGAATCTGAATGAGATGAGTTAAAGTGTACCTCATCTTCTTGGTCTGGTTGATCTTGGTCTTTAGCCATAAGACAGATCGTGGCTTCTTCTTCAGAATCACTTGAGTAATCGGCTTCACTACTCTCTCGAGTCTGCCGCTTTAGACTTAGATGTCTCATCAGTCTCAGCAGCTAACATAGCCTTTTTCTTTTCCTGTCTTCTTTCTCTGAAGACCTTTCTTTCTTCTTCATTTATATATTTGTTGACTGGTGGATAGGAGCAGTCAACTGCAAAGTGTCCTGGTTGTCTGCAATTCCAACACAGGTTCTCGGCTCTTGGTGGCTTTTCTCTGTTTCTTGGGTTATCGGCTCTACCGATATTCAACCCTTTGATGCTCACTCTTTTGGGTGGCCTATCTTCCTTGACTTAGAGGGTGTCTTTGAATGTCTCCTGGAGGTTTCACCCTTATTTCTCTTATAGTTCTTATTGAAGAACTTGTTGAATCTTTTGACCATTAGGGCAATCTTCTCCTGGTCTATGGCTTCCTTGACTTCAACTCTCTTTCCATCATTGACTATAAGTGCAGCTGTCTTGGGTACATCTATCTCCTCTTGCTCTTTTCTTCTCAGCTCAAACTTATAGGCTTTGAGATCTGAGAATAGCTCATGATTGGATGTTGTTGTGAGGTTCATTGAATGTCTCAGGGCCATGACCTTCATTTCCCATTCAGCTGGGAGGCTTCTCAGAATCTTCATACACATTTTCTTTTGTGTTTATTCTCAAGTGCTGATAGCTTATTTGTGATTTCGGTGAATTTGGCATCCAGCTGATCCAAGGTTTCACCTGCAAGCATTTTAAAAATTTCAAACTTTTGTACAACAATAGACAATTTATTTTCTTTAATTTGCTCAGATCCTTCACAAATTAAAGTTAGTTTATCCCAGATTTCTATTGCAGATTTGCAAGATTTTGACTTTATTGAACATTGATTTGTCCAATGTCTTGTAGAGTATGTCCTTGGTCACATTGTCCAAGTTGTATCTCTTTCTGTCATCGTTAGTCCACTCAGCCCTTGGCTTTTCAACCATGGTTGGTCTTTCTTCAGTCGCTTCTACTATTACAGCTGCTACTCTTACATCTGTGTTCACCTTAAGTATTTGCAGTGGCTCATCCTCTATTACTAGCCACATTTCATCATGTAAAGCAGATAGATGAGCCTGCATACGAATCTTTCAGTCATCAAATTCTTCAACAGTGAACATAGGGATGCGTGTCAAATTTGCATCCATGATTATAACTTTGCTAAGAATGAAAGATTTTGAAAATGCAAGTGTTAATTTTTTTTTGAAAAGATAGAGATCTAGTTCAGTAACCAGTGCGGAAGGCTCAATGAACCAATCACTCTGATACCACTTGTAGGTCCCAAGGGGTGTGAGTAAGGTTTAGAAGGGGGGGTTGAATAAATCTTACCAACTTTTTGATTTTAGTCTTTTTAAAATATTACAGAGTTAACACAAACAGCTAAGTCCTTGAGGGACAACTAAGTTGGTTATTCAGCAGAGTTAGCCACTCAACGCATTTCGATAGATTTGTTGATAGAATAACTCGCCTATTTAACGTGAACCTTAACTTTGTGTTGGTTTTATCGTAAGACGTAACACCCTTTGATTTGTTTTAAACTTGTTTTAACACTTGATTTTAGCTATTGGTTATTAATCAGTTGGATAGCAAATAAGTTTATCAGCAGATATAAAGTAAGTATGCAGAAATGTAAATGTGCTGAAAAATAAATGACAGTTAATTTTTATAGAGGTTCGAAGATGAGGTAATTCTTTGAATCCTCTCTTCTCCAACTCCTGGAGGAATCCACTAAGTAACATATCGTTTACAGAGTGAGTGGTGGTCTAGAGAGAGACTTTGGTCACACAATCGGCTTCTCTTCCAACTCGCCTTCTTCACGGGGAAGTCGCCACTATTTCACTCACTTTCTCAAGCTCTTGAATTTGATCACGAAGCCCTCCAATAACTTGATACTTGTTCAACCTTGAACCTTCCTACGATCCTCATTGGATGGTAAATCCCTTTTGATTCTTCAAAAGTTTCCTCTTCAATGATTTGAAGTTGTCTTGATCTTGATGAGTTCTTGATCTTCTATCTTGGCCATATTCAAATTGTTCCACAAATGAGTCTTCACTTGATCTTGATTTGACTTCTTGTATTTCCAGGCATAGCTGACTTGACTCAGCTTTTCGAGCCCTATCTATTACAATGAAAATTACAAGGAAAATGGGGTGCCAACTTTCTAGTTTAAATTTTACATGGCATTCATCAAAATCTATAAAATAAATTTCCCAACAATCATAAATAAATTTGCGATACCAAAACTTTTGTATTGTTTGCAATCACTCAAAAAATATGTTTCTCATTTTTTGGCTTCACAAAAGTACTTTTTAGTATTTGCAAGTGCCAACTTCTGTTTCTGATTCTGCTTCTTCTTCATTTTATCAGAATCCAAAAGCATGGGGAGTGGCACTTTAGATTTTTTTTATGCTTCTGGTTTGACTTTTGCTAATAAATAAGTACTTTTACAACTTTTCCATGAAACACTTTCAACTTCTGATTCTCAACTTCTGATTCTATTTTCAAACATTACCAACTTCTTCTCAAGTATTTCAATTTCTACTATAATAAATCACTTTTTCTAAAAAGCATAAATTTTTGCAAACACTCCCTTTGTCTTTTAGCAATCCAATGTAACACACGGAGTGTTGTTCTAGTTATTAATATTTGGATATAAAGTCTACAAAAACATGCATGAGAAAAACAGATAAAATTCAACCATATGGATATATGATTGATGTGAAATTTGCAGTAGAATGATAAATGTACAAAATATACAACATAATATAGAATATATAATGACTATGTAAGAAATTTGATGGGGAAAATTGTAAAATTGATCATGTATCTATAGGGGTGTTGCAAAATTAGTCTTGTAACTTTTAAAGTTGCAATTTTAGTCCTATGACACTTTTGCCCCTCAACAAATAACAATTTTAATTATGTATTTTTAGAATTTGATAATTTTAGTCTTTTATTTTTTAGTTATGGTAATTTCGGTCGTATTATTCAAAATGACCAATTTTGGCATATTTTTACGTGTTTTTGTATCTTCATAATTAGGAAATAATAAATGTAGAACTCGTATCTTGGATTTTGATATGGATTCATAAATCTAAAATTCTTCCATCATTAGGCAATCTATAGTGGTAAATAAATTCTACTCAAGTAAATAAAATATAGGTTCTGATACTATTTTAAACTTGATCTTATGTATATTGATTTTTGTCTATCAAGGGCATTTTGGGAATAATTAAAATATTGAAATAGCCATTAGGACCAAATTCGTATCAACTTAAAATTTATAGGACCAAAATTGCACAAATCTAAAACTTACGAGACCAAAATTGCAAAAAAGACAAAACATACATGACTAAAATCGCAACTTCAAGAGTTACATGAGTAATATTGTAACACTCCTATAGATACGAGACTAATTTTGCATTTTCCCAAATTTGATGCCACATCACTTTTTTTGAAAGTATAGATATATATGCATAGCAACATATGAAAAAAAAAAAACAAATGTTATGCATTACTATGATTAAGCGTATAAATGAAACTCACTTAATTACCTATAAACATAAAATGCTACCAAGGAAAAAGTCTGTACACTTGTTAAGAAGAGGAACAAATATAGGTATTCGGAAAAAAATCATATAATTACCAAATGAATATTATTTTATGAAAAAATAATGTCAGTAATGTAATTTAATTAAAATCGTGTATATAGCTCATATGATGAAAGGAGATGAGAACATAAATCTCAATATTTTAATATTTGTACAATTATAGACGAGACAATATTCTTCATTTTTCTTCCCCTTCACCAACAAATATCAATGTTGTAAATCGATTTTATAAATAAAATATCTTAAATATATCTGTTTAATAGAAAGAAAAAAAAAGAACAAAAATGACTAAAAGAAAAACACCCGTGTAATTCTCCATGACCAATTCCACTCAATTAGGGTAACATCCAAAGCTGATTCGAACATAAAAATTCAAAATCCTTATTATATCAAAACACCTAGGCTGAGTCAGTATATATATATGTAGGTGATAAGGACTAATATAGTATGGGCTGAGCTAATGGACTTTGTCCATTAGGCTGAACTAATGGGCTTTGCGTGTTGGGCCGACCTGTTGAGTCCCCATATATTGAGCATACTGGTTGAGTCCCGAGCATTAGGCTGATCCGTTAAGCCCCAAGCATTGGACCGATCTGCTAGGCCCCTACACAGGGGCCGATCTGTTGAGCCTCATTGGTTGGGCTGTGCTGTTCTCATTGGTTGGGTTTTGTTACCTTACTCAGTGGGCCGAGCTGCCTCAGTTCCATGAGTAAGGATAGGATGATCTATTGGGCCTTTAAAGATGAGCATAGGCTAAAGGTCTGGTTAAAGCGTGGTCCTTTAACTTAGTCCGACGTGTTGGCGAGTTTCATAAAGGTGATCTTAGATCGGGGGAAGATTCATCAAAAATGGGCTCGAAGGTCGGGATTTGGTGACCCGAAGTGTAACAGATCAGCTCGGGAAGGTTCAGGGCCGAAGTCCTCGGAGCCCAAATTTGGGTTTTAGAGATCCGATCCTATCTTAATCATGATTCTGTTACCAAATCGTAACAGAATCCCAGATTTTACGGAAATCCTAATCCAGGCTAAGCTATAAAAGCCCAAGTCCAGGTTCATTCTTAACCTAATCACACTTTTTCATACCACTTATATTTTCGCCTCTTTCTTCTTCCACAAGTTACTGACTTAAGCATCGGAGAGGGCACTGTTGGGATACAATAAAAATCAGAGGGATACAACGGGGGATAATTCGAACTAACAAACGTCTATTACAAATAGAGCGAAAAAGAAAGCAGTAAAGCAAGTCGAGGCGAGCGAACTCTTTCTTTATGACTCTTGTTGCCCCGTCACGATGCTCACGGTTGTAGGCAACGAGTCTCCCAAGATACAACGACTTTGGTAAAGGATAGGAGCACCACAAGTCCTTCTACCCGATGAACTGAGATAAGTGAGGCCTGAGGTGACGCCAACACTTCTACGTAACACTTCTTGTGTAATGCAGATTTTTGAGTGACAGACTATGAATGTGTATGCACGAAATTTTTTTGTGTTTGTGATATATGTTGCACGAAACCACTGAATGGAGGGGCTCTAATATATAGGGAAAACACAAGGGTTCCTCCAAAGGAAAGCCCCAATGATTTGGACTCAATTATGTCCATCAATCCTCAATCAAATCCTTCCTATTTTAGATTGATTTGTGCCAAGTCAAACTTTCCAATTGTGGCCCCAATCGATTTAGGAATGATTTGATGCAATCAATCATGTTACCATAAATTAGTTATTTGAGTCAAAGTTGCCTATTTAACGGATAAAATCAAGCAACTTACCAAACACCGGATTTGACCAATCTACCAACATTCCATATATGTTGGATACATTTCCCATAATATATCTTTCCAAGTATACCATTTGTGCATCGATTTCTCACTCACCAATAAATGGTTTTGTGAAAATAAATACACCACTCATTTCCAAAATTAACGAGTCTCCACACTTGGTTTCGGCTTAACAAAACCGATTTTTCCAACAATCCTCCACATGAGTGGAAACGATGCATGTACGCATGCAGACTCAGTCACTCAACCCCTGGAAACATTGTTGCATCAGGATAGGTAGCTTGTGGCTTTGAACCTTCCTTAGTAAGATACTATCAGATATATCCGCGGCTTAGTGGACACGATGCCTTGAACTACCCCCGCTACGAATATACCAAGACAACAATATTTACACAACACCACTTCGCGCTCATCTCAAGTTCTTTGGTTGTGTCCGTTTTGGCCATGGATCACACTTGGATTCATAAGTGTTTCATTGAGGCGGCCCATCCTCACACTTACATAGGTGACCTTGCCTATCGAGATACCCCCGCAATACCCCACCTTATTAGGTATAGACGTCATTAAAAGTCCGTAGGACTTAACCTCACCACAATCAAAGAGGTTCAATCACTTGGTTGTGCTCTCTAGGGAATGGTTAGCTTGAAGTTAAGTACCAAGTGCTACGACTGAACAGTTTAAAGTTTAGTTTTCCCATTGAACCAAGTTCTTGGGATCTCCAGTCATCATGGTTGGGTTTCCACTAAAAACTGTTCTTTAAGTTGTGGATTTTACACCAATTCCCTCTAGCATTTTACAATTGATCTCCACTTCAATTAAATTTGCGCGCAAGATTGAGATCAATTTCTTTACATATTTAAGCACATAGTTTCTGAGCATGTGTAACCACTTCAATTGAAATAAGTGCCACCGGTGGACTTTCAAGCCCTTCAATGTCAATGTGGCTTTATAGCACCTTAAGCTCATACATACTATTCTCAATATGTTATCTCTTTTTTTTTGAGAGAGATTCGTTTGACTTTATCATTTGTCCAACTTGTCATTATTCATTCAATGACTTAATTGTTGTATATGTTCCCGACAAGTTCGAGTACAACAATCCATTAGGGTCTACCATGATAAGATTAACCTTTAAGGCTTTTTTCTACACCTTTTCTTGGTACCTCAAAGTGTGCAGAGATGCAACACTAAAGAGTACACTAAAAGATGCACATCTTTAAGAGAAATCACAGGTGACCCCTGTTAGCTATCAACTAGCATTATTAATTCCAATTGACCCACATCCTCCTTTCTAAGGATACCTCTCAAAGAAACTTGTATTTCTTTGACTCCGCAATCATTGGGGTCAATCTTTGTCAAGACTGAGGTAAATTTATATTTACCAAACACCCCCACATTTGAGGCATAACTCATCTACCCTACATTGTGCAACAATGTCAACTTTGAGAATTATCAATTAAACAATTGTTATTTCTCACAAGTTCAACCGCGATTGGATCTCCAACTGACAACCAGTCTAATTGCCTAGGCATAGAATTTCCCGGAGAAGGACTAAAGGACTCAGTTCCATCCACTCACCAAATTTTGGGTAGACTTAACTTGTCATGTGCTCCCTCACAAGGGAACGCTAAATCATATGCCCCTCACAAGGGCATTTAGATTTACTCATGCCTTCATTGACATGTTTTGCTATGTGTTATGACACCCAAGATGTCATAGCACTCAAGTTGACACTTTGTTCCCCGCCTATGGGTTTGTTTGGCTATAGCAAAGATCACAACATAAAATTCCACGTTTATATTGTGAGTCCAATTTAACATTTGGTAATAATTTCATATTCACCAATTGCTTTATGACATTCATGTTAACGTGCCAAGTCTAACATGTCATAAATCACAACTCAATCATATAAGAGGGCGAAGCAACACAACCATTATATTCATCTTGAACAATCCCTTTTCAAGGTGTCCATTTCCAAGGAATTGTCCGTTTTAGTAAGTACAAAGCTATGAGTCCATAACCCTGTTGTACCAAGTCTCCTTCAAGGTCTTTTCATGCTTGGCATTTGATTGTCTATTGCCTTCTTCAATGCGCAATCTGACAATCAAATCCTCCAAGCCTAATTGCTTCCTCTTATGTTTGAGATAATTTTTGAATTCCCTCCAACTAGGAGGCAATTTTTTCAATAATTGCAGCCACTTGGAAGGTTTCACACAACTGCATCCCTTCAGCATGGATGCTATGCAAAATCAATTGCAATTCTTGTAGTTGACACATAACAATCTTGGTGTCAACCATCACATACTCTAAGAATCTGCCGACAATGAACCTTTTGGTGCCGGCATCTTCCATTCTATACCTTTTATCCAATGAGATCCACAGTCCCTTGGCAGTACCTTTGAACGAGGCATACACACTGTACAATGCATTATCCAACCCATTAAGGATATAATGCTTGCACAAGTAGTCCTCTTGACCCCATGCATCAAGGGCAGCCCTACGATCCATATTGGTATCGTCTGGGGCAACAACAGGAGGGTCCTCTTTAAGGAACCTCACCAAACTTAGGGTTGTCAGATAAAAGAACATCTTTTGCTGCCATGTGTTAAAGTTAAGTCCGGTAAACTTTTCCGGCCTTTGGGCATGAGCAGCCACGGTTGTTGGAACAGGTGTGATCGAAGGTGTTGTCAACACTGACGTAACACCTATGGCAGAGGCAGAACCATGTGAAGCTTGAAGTGAGGCCACAGATGTGGTCACACCGAAGGCCACACTTGCTGGAACATCAAAAAATTGGGGTGTGCCAGAAGGTGTGGCAACACCATAGGCCACACTCGGGCCGGAACATCGAATCTTGGGGTGTGTGCGGAAGGTGTGGTCACACCCCCATGTATTAATCGGAGCATATCCAAGCAGAGATGCTGTAACATTTCCCACAGCATCGAACGTTCGAAAATAGAGGTGTGATAGAAGGTGTGGTCACACCCCCCACAGCCATCGAAACAGAAGCAGGAATAGGTGTTGGAAGAGGTGTGGCCGAAGGTGCGGTCACACCAAAGGCAGGGACAACAGAAATATGTGTTGTCGGAGGTGTTGTTACACTTGAGGCCACACCTACAGAATCGGTGGTCATCGCGTTGCTTGAAGATGCCATCAGCCCAAATTACAAAAAAGAGTCTTAAAATTGTTGGGATACAATAAAAATCAGAGGGATACAGCGGGGGATAATTCGAACTAACAAACGTCTATTACAAACAGAGCAAAAAAGAAAGCAGTAAAGCAAGTCGAGGCAAGCGAACTCTTTCTTTAAGACTCTTGTTGCCCCGTCATGATGCTCACGGTTGCAGGCAACGAGTCTCTCAAGATACAACGACTTTGGTAAAGGATAGGAGCAACAAAAATCCTTCTACCCAGCGAACTGAGATAAGTGAGGCTTGAGGTGACGCCAACACTTCTACGTAACACTTCTTGTGTAATGCAGATTTTTGAGTGACAGGCTATGAATGTGTATGCACAAAATTTTTCTGTGTTTGTGATATATGTTGCACGAAACCACTGAATGGAGGGGCTCCAATATATAGGGAAAACACAAGGGTTCCTCCAAAGGAAAGCCCCAATGATTTGGACTCAATTATGTCCATCAATCCTCAATCAAATCCTTCCTATTTTAGATTGATTTGTGCCAAGTCAAACCTTCCAATTGTGGCCTCAATCGGTTTAGGAATGATTTGATGCAATCAATAATGTTACCATAAATTGGTGATTTGAGTCAAAGTTTCCTATTTAACAGATAAAATCAAGCAACTTACCAAACACCGGATTTGACCAATTTACCAACATTTCATATATGTTGGATACATTTTCCATAATATATATTTCCAAGTATACCATTTTGTGCATTGATTTCTCACTTACCAATAAATGGTTTTGTGAAAATAAATACACCACTCGTTTCCAAAATTAATGAGTCTCCACACTTGGAATTTTGGCTTAACAAAACCGATTTTTCCAACAGGCACGCCGGAGCACCCCTCCGGCCCCCTTTGTGTAGGTTTCACGGCGGAGCTGGTCCAATGGTCAAGTTTGCGGGGGAGAGGAGTATTTTGGTAGCAACCAATTGGCGCCATCAGTGGAAAGATTGGGTAGACGTGAGCTTCAAGAATGGTGGTTATGAAGGATTTGAGGAGAAATTTGGCGGATGATCTCAATCGCACGCTATTGGGCGATACTCCGGTGGAGTTACGCACAAAAACGTTATACTCTCCGCCACCACCGTGGTGGATGGTGATGGTCGAGGATTCCGAGGACATGGGTGGATGAACAAACGCCAATGTCTGGTGGTGGTGCTGGTTTGGGCCCAATGTTTTTTGAACAGTTGGGCGGTTTCATCACCAAGGCCGTCGAACAAGCGGTGGAGAGGAGGCCGAGGATGTCCTTATGCCACCACCTCCACCTGTGGTCCCTCCGGTGGGGAAAACGCAGTACGGATACCGGAGGTTGAGGATAGAGGTCGTCGGAATGTTGCGGCAGAGGAGGTACACTCATCAAGGATGACGGAACATACGCCAACCGAGGATCAGATCGGTCGGAGCGAATGGATGATCTCCATCGCAATGTGAGGCATATTCGCAGGAGGGTCGCGGAGCACCAAGAAGGGCATCGCCGGTTCGGAGGGGAACTCCCTTCTCGGATGAAGTGATAGCAGACGAGCTCTGCCCTTCATCGAGCTCGACCTGGGGATCATCTCTGCATTTTGAAAATGCTTCTCTTCAACATAGGTTCACGGATGGCGTGATGTGTAGAGTTTTTCCTACTACCCTGACAAAGTCAGCTCAACAATGGTTCAGCCAGCTCCCTCCGGGCTCTATCAAAAATTTTGATGACTTCAGTTCAGCATTCCTTAATCATTTCAAGCTGTCGTAAGTACCAAAAGGCGTCCCTAACTCTGTTCTGTATCAAGCAGAGGGAGGGGGGGACTTTGGAGCTATATACAGCGATTTACGGCGGCAAAGTTGGAAGTGCCTTCGGTGAGTCCGGAGATTTTAGCTAATGCCCTAGCTCAGGGGCTGAAAGATGGTGAATTCTTTGAATCCTTGGTCATAGAACCAGCCAAGACCTTTGATGAGCTGTTAGCTCGGGTGGAGAGGTACATTAACTTGGAGGAGACGAGAAAAATAAAGAGGGAAGAAGGAGAGAAAATGAGGGATATGAAGGAAGATCGGGAGGAAAAGGGAGCCTAGAAGAAGCCGAAGTTCGAGGCGATGGTGGATGGCCGAGGTATGAGAAATACACACTTTTGGCTTGACCTCAGGGCGAGGTGCTGGTGGCTATCGAAAGGCACCCCAGCCTGAGGTGGCCGAAGGCACATTCAGAGGTACCAGTAAAGGCGAAATGTAAGGAGTTTTGTAGGTTCTGTAATGAGTATGGCCATACACATATCAATACACACACTTGAGGGATGAGATCGAGAGGCTCATTCAGGCAGGTCATCTAAGGGAGTTTGTGTATGTTGATAAGAAGAAGGAAAAAGGGAAGTATAGAAGGGACAATCGCGGTTACAATCAACCTCGGGAGTGAGTGAGGAGGAGGAGATAAGAGAAGAGCTACCTCCACCGCTCCACCTCGCGAGCGGTAATCCAAATGATAGTAGAAGGGCAGTGAAGGAGACTCAAGGAGAGCTCGGAAGAGCTATGTGAGGGCAAAGCAGTCTTCGTGTCGGGTGCGCAGGAGCAATCGAGATAGAACAAGTCGGACCGGGCCGAGTATTAAGTTTTTGGGGCAAGTGATAGCAAGGGGTGTCGTGACACCTCATAACAATGCTCTTGTGATCACGCCACGATCTCGAACTATGATGTGCGCTGGTGTTTGTGGACACCGGGAGCTCGACGGATATCTTATTCTATGATTGCTACAAGGAAGATGGACCTCCGTGTCGGGCCGAGTCGGGTGGACACAAAGATTGGTCGGGTTTGCGGGAGAACCATCCAACCCATAGGTATGATTACTTTACCTGTCTCTTTGGGTAAGGAGCCGGGTCGTAAATCTAGAATGATTCGATTCTTGATAGTAGATACACCCTCTTCGTATAATCTTTATGTTGGGTAGACCGTCTGAATACTTTCCAAGTCAGTAGTGTCGGTATATCATTTGAAATGAAGTTCGTGGGGAGGAGGTCGATGAGGTTGGCGGAGATCAAGACATGTTGAGAAAATTATATGTGGAGAGTATTCAAAGGCGGAGAGAGGAAATATTTTCGATGATGATAAAAATAAGGATAAGATAATTAAATTTGATGAATCGGTGGAACATGTGCAACCTAATGAGGATATGATGGTAGTTGAGTGGTGCCGGGTGACTGATAAAGGTCACCAAGGTTTCGGAAAAGGGTTGTCGGATGAGCGAGGGAAGAGCTGGTAGGATTTTTGAGGAGTAATATCGATGTGTTTGCTTGTTCGTGAGAGATTTGGTAGGAATTGATCCGAGTATAGCTAAGCATAGGCTCAATGTGAACCCGTCATATAGGCCCGCGTGAAAGCGAAAAGAAAAAAATTTTGGTCCAAAGAAAGACGCTATAATCCAAGCGGAGGTGAAAAAACTATTAATGGGCACATCAAAGAGATTCAGTTTGGAATGGTTATCTAATGTTGTGCTAGTACAAAAAATGGAGGATTATTGGAGGATGTGCGTGGAGTTTCGAGAGACTTGAATAGGGTTTGCCCAAAAGGACTATTATCCGTCATTTTGCACAGATCGATCAATTGGTGGAATCACTTCCGGGTGAGAGTTGCTTAACATGATGGACGCGTTGCGGTGGCTACCATCAAATCAGGTTGGCGGAGGAGGACCAAAGAGAGTGAGCTTCACCACCTCTTTTGGTACCTTTTGCTATGTGGTGATGCCGTTTGGATTGAAGAATACGGAGCCACGACGAGATTAATGGATAAAATGTTTGAGGATAACTGGGGAGGAACATAGAGGTATCGTGGATGACATGCTAGTCAAGAGCATGAGAGCAAATAGATCATGTGAAAGACTTGCGTAAAACCTTTGATACTTTGAGAAAATACTCGAATGAAGCTCAACCCAAGTGTGCTTTTGGTGTGAGGTCGGAAAATTCTTAGGGTATATGGTGACGAAGAAGGGGATAGAGCATGGTGTGAGGGGAGTATAAAGCATAATTTTACGTCGGTAGCTCATCCACAAGCCAATGGGCAAGTGGAAGTTACCAATAGGATTCTAAGTTCGGGACTCGGAGCTCGGCCGGGAGAGCGAGGCGGGTGGGTTCGAGAGCTTAGCTCGGTCTTGTGGGATTATCGAACTAATTTGAAGGAGGCAACACGAGAAACTCCTTTTAGCTTGGTGTATGGAATGGATGATGTCATACTTGTGGAGATCGAGGATGGAAACGCATCGAGTGCAAGCTTTCGAAGAAAATGCCAATGAAGAGATGATTCGGGAGGCTGGAGCACTATTAATGAGAAAGAGAGATGTCATTTTTTGCGAGTTGGAATGGACAAGGGGAAGGGTCAAAGCAAAGATATAACAAAGAGGGTGATGAGGAGGTAAGATGCTAGCAAGAACAAGGAAAGTTGGATGTGAATTGGAAAGGGCCGGGTGGTGTGAAGGTGCTGGAGTGCGTATGAGGGAAGAGCTCGATTGGCGAAAACTTCCTAGGGCATGGGCGTAGCAATTAAAGAAGTGTCATTCTAGAATTGGAGATATCCGATGTAATGAAATTATCTATGATTTGAATGAAATGATCTACTTCCCTAAATTATGTGTTCGGAAATGAATGTGGAATAAATTGACAAGTATTTGGAGCTCACTCATTTAGACTCCAAATACTTGAGGCAACGAGGACATGCAAGGAGCTCGGCTCGGGCCAGCTTTTCTTAGAAGAATTGACAAGTATTTGGAGCTCACCGAGCTAGACTCAAATATTTGGGGCCACGAGGCCATGCATGGAGCTCGGCTCAAGCCGAGCTTCCTTAGAAGAAATTGATAGGTATTTGGAGCTTAGCTCGAGCTAGACTCTAAATACTTGGGGCCATATGTCTACATGCAAGGAGCTCGGCTCGAGCCAACTTCCTTGAAACAATTAACAAGTATTTGGAGCTCGGCGAGCTAGACTCCAAATACTTGGGGCCATGAGGCCATGCAAGGAGCTCGGCTCGAGCGCCTTCCTTGAATAAATTGACAAGTATTTGGAGCTCACTCGAGCTAGACTCCAAATACTTGGGGCCACGAGGCCATGCAAGGAGCTTGGCTGAGCCAACTTCCTTAGAAGAATTGACAAGTATTTGGAGCTCACTGAGCTAGACTCCAAATACTTGGGGACACAAGGAGCATATTACACAATTTCTTTGGTTAAAAAAATCACTTGGAGCCAAAAATAAGAGAAGGAGGTAAACAAAGAGGAAATGTGAATAAGATCTTTCATTATCATGCAAAATGATTACAAGTATAGAAATTGAGAGTACAATATTAAAAAGAAAAATACATAAAGCCCTAAGTATTGGAGCACCATCTTGATTGTAAAGTCGTCTATAGATATGGTCACGTCATCTACGAGCAATTTGATGTCCTCCTCTCGGATTACCTCGGCCCCGAGAAGGGATAGGAGTTGCCCTCAACGAAGCCGTGAGTTGGTGATCTCCATAAGGATGAAGAGACACCCCCGAGCTCGAAAGCGAGGATGGAGGACAAACGGAGCCGACAATGACTCAATAAAAGCTTCAATAGGAACTCGGTTGAGACGCATCCACCTCAGTAGAAAATACAAAACCCTGGGGATCGGGAAGTATCTTCTTGGGACCTTGCCTGTCCAAAGTACCATTAACCCTTTTCCCTGAGTGAGCTTCAACTTGGAAAAGGCGCAACTATAGTACTCCATGGCACTACGGATATGACTTTGATGAATTCTTTGGAGCTCGGAAAGCTTTGCTTCACCCTATCCCGAATCGCTTGGATAATGGAAGAACCTTCGAGAGGAGGCAGAAATCTTGATGACGACTTGATGCCGCTGGCCCGAGCTTAGTCCACATTGGTCGTCTGGCTGGATTTGGAGGTCGCTCATTTCAGCCTATGAGGTCGGAATTATCCTTTCGAGAGCCTTTAATTTGCTCTCATAAGAGTCTAGGTGACCTTGTGGACCTCGGCTTGCTCTCAATCGCCGGACTTCATCGAGGAGTTTGGTCTCATAGGACTTCAATCGGCATTTTCTTGACGGTATTAAGCTCCGGATACCCACATTTGGTCAAGCCCACGTGAGCTTGGGCAATCGAGCGGTGAGTTTTGCCTCGGCCTTGAATGATCCATACAAAATGAGCTTACCGCTCAAAGATCATTTGATCTTTTCTAGGGCGATTCGGTGGGGAAATTCCCTTGGACATATTAGATGGCGAGGTCCCATCAAAGATGTTCTTTAAGATCGAGTTTCGTGTTAACGTCGGTTAGGAGTGTGGATAGGATTACGGACGAAAGAGAGAGGGGTGGGCGCAGTGGCGGTGGCGATGGCGATTGTTTTTGCCTTCTGGCACCTCACGCCAAAGAATCGTAGCCTCTTAGCTGGGAGGCTTGGTAATCGGGTGATCTCCCGGACTGGTGGTCGAGCAGGACTACACCCGCGGAGTTGGGCCGTGTAGTTCGGGAGCGGCTTTCTGAGCTATGGGGCCGAGAAGAGGAGGAGCAGTGGATGTAGCCAACCTCCCTCTCTTTTCTTCCCTTTCTTGTTTTGAAGCAACCATTTGAGCCATCAACATAAATGCAAAAAGAATATATTTATTAAACAAGCCGGAAAATAAGAAAAATTCAAGAGTGAAAGTATAATTACCGATGTCACCCTCAAGAGAGGCGGAAATGGGACTCATCTCAAGTAATATAATAAAGAAGGAGTAATAAGGTGAGACAAGTCATATTTGACTAAGGTAAGTTTATTAATCGAGCTTGGAGCTCGGGAGATCGGTCTCGGGGATTATGTTTACGTTGGATGTAAAGACTCCGAGTCCGGGTAGTAAGGAAAGCCCTGTGGCCGAGGTGAGGAGATGAAGAAATATTTGTCTTTCCTCGGGAGGTGATATAAAAAAGGCCTTAGTGGTGGAATTCTTTTCTTGAAATAAAAGGCGAAGAATAGCTCGAGAGACTCATTTCTAAATAGCTAGTTAATATTAGGAAACCGATTATGATCCGAAAATGAATTTAGGGCTAGTTGGTTAAGAGGGATATGATAAAGGATGGACACCTTACCCATAAAAGCATGGAGGGTGAATCGTAGCCTCTATTTGGCTCTACTAAGGCATTCGGTGGAGGTCGGTTAGGAGTCTCTCAGTGTTGGGTAAAGCTAATCGAAAGGAGGAAGGTATTTTTGCGTTCCTCTTGATATTTTGAAGTGTGTGGCGGTTATGGCGGTTTCTCGAAAATCATGAGGATATTCCACTAAGGAGCCAAGCTCGGAGCTCAGATTTCTATAATTCCGATCAGTATCGAATCGGAGCTTGATTGATGGCATCAAGGTCCGAAGGGGGATTGTAGTAATAGGTTGAGGTTGTGAGCTAAACCCGTTTCGAGAGGACCACGCGTTCCAACTCCGCGACGTACGGGTCGGGGAGTTGAAGAAGAAGAAGAAGCCATGAATAAGAAATAAATAAGAAAAGGGAAAGAAATTAGTACCTATTGGGTGGAAGGGGATTACAAATGAGAGAACTGAGAAATCTAGGGTGCTTGAGCTGTCGGAATGGAGAGAGAGTCACGGACTAATTAACTCAAAATGTTAAAGTATTTTTGAGCGAATGGATGAAAGTGAGAAATGGGAAGTGGTTTTCTTTTTATAAAGGAGAGAGATAAAGGATTCAAACTTGGTGGCCATGGAATTGATTAGAAATTAATCTAAGGAGATGGATTGGCATAGGATTCGTAAGACGCGTCTTGGCCGCCTTATGATGACATTTGAAAAGACAGACGGTGAAGGGCTGAATTTAAACGAAAAAGGAACCCTAGGGTAGCTCAACTTAACACCCAGGAACTATGGCTAAAGTATCTTCTCACCCATAGTTGGGGGAGCAATTGATAAGGACTAATATAGTGTGAAATTTGAGCTAATGGACTTTGTCATTGGGCCGAACTAACGGGCTTGCGTGTTGGGCCGACTGTTGAGTCCCATGTATTGAGCATCTGGTTGAGTCCACAGCAGTTTGGTGATTCATTAAGCCCCAAGCATTGGGTCGATATCTTTGAAGCCCTACGTAGGGCCCGATCATTGAGCTCGTTGGTTGGCTATCTTGTTCTCATTGGTTGGGTTTGTTACCTTACTTTCGGTGGGCGTAGTGCCTCGGTTCCATGAGTAAGGATAGGTGATCTATTGGGCCTTTCAAGATGAGCATAAGGCAAAGTGCGGTTAAAGCGTGGTCCTTTAACTTAGTCCGCGTGTTAGCGAGTTTCATAAAGGTGATCTTAGATCGGGGGAGATTCATCAAAATGGGCTCGAAGGTTGTGGATTTGGTGACCCAAGTTTAATAGATCGGCTCGGGAAGGTTGAGGCCGAGTCCCGGAGCCCAAATTAGGGTTTTAAAGATCCGATCTATCTTAATCATGATTTTGTTACCAAATCGTAATAGAATCCCGTTTTACGGAACCCTAATCCATTACTATAAAAGCCCAAGTCCAGGTTCATTCTTAATCTAATCAAACTTTTTCATACCACTTATATTTTC